>JAAAKL020017881.1:0-10446 GCA_010016065.2 Carybdea cf. marsupialis auct. non (Linnaeus, 1758)
AAATCAGTTCATATATAACGACAGAAGGAAGACTTTGAGGAGTAGGTAATGTAACCGTGATGTCGAATGGTGATTGAAGAAGTGAATAAAAATGGTAAGAAGGGTCTTGCGTTTATGATTCTTTAATTGGATATTCATCTGCACGATGGTTGATCTATTTTTAGTGGAAACGGATGCCTCTTTTGAGGGAATCAGTTCACGCATAGCGACAGAAGGAAGACATTGAGGAGTTGGTAGTATAACCGTGATGTCGAATAGTGATTGAAGAAGTTATTAGAATTAGTAAGAAGGGTCTTGCGTTTATGATTCTTATATGAAATATTTATGTGCATGATGGTTGCTCTATTTTCAGTTTAAAAGGATGCCTCCTTTCAGGGAATCAGTTCACGCATAGCCACAGAAGGAAATCATTGAGGAGTAGGTAATATAACCGTGATGTCGAATGGTGATTGAAGAAGTGAGTAAAATTGGTAAGAAGGGTCTTGCGTTTATGATTCTTATATTAGTTATCCATCTGCACGGTGGTTTCTCTCTCTTCAGTGGAAAAACCTGCCTCCATTCAGGGAATCAGTTCACACATAACGACAGAAGGAAGACATTGAGAAGTAGGATATGTATCCGCGATGTCGAATTGTGATTGAAGAAGTGAGTAAAATTGGTAAGAATGGTCTTGCGTTTATGATTCTTATATTAAAAATTCATCTGCACGATGGTTGGTCCAATTTCAGTGGAAAAGCCTGCCTCCATTCAGGAAGGCAGTTTATGTATAACGAAGGTAGGCAGACATTGAGGAGTAGGTAATGTAACCATGATGTCGAATGGTGATTGAGGAAATGAGTAAAATTGGTAAGAACGGTCTTGGGTTTATGATTCTGATATTAACTGTTCATGTGCACGATGGTTGCTCTATTTTCAGTGGAAAAACCTTCCTCCATTTAGGGAATCAGTTCACACATCACGATAAAAGGAAGAAAGTGAGAAGTAGGACATGTAACCGCGATATCGAATGGTGATTGAAGAAATGCGTAAAATTGGTAAGAAGGGTCTTGCGTTTATTATTCTTATATTAAATATTCATGTGCACAATGGTTGCTCTATTTTCAGTGGAAAAGGATGCCTCCTTTCAGGGAATCAGTTCACGCATAGCTTGAGAAGGAAATCATTGAGGAGTAGGTAATATAACCGTGATGTCTAATGGTGATTGAAGAAGTCAGTAAAATTGGTAAGAAAGGTCTTGTGTTTATGATTCTTATATGAAATATTTATATGCACGATGGTTGCTCTATTTTCAGTGGAAAAACATACCTCCATTCTGAGAATAAGTTTATATTTAATGACAGAAGGAAGACATTAAGGAGTAGGTAATATAACCGTGTTTTCGAGTGATGATTGAAGAAGTGAGTAAAATTGGTAAGAAGGGTTTTGCGTTTATGATTCTTATATTAAATATTCATGTGCAAGATATTTTCTCTATTTTCAGTGGAAAAAGATGTCTCCATTGAGGGAATGAGTTCATTTATAAAGACAGAAGGAAGACTTTGAAGAGTAGGTAATATAACCGTGATGTCGAATGGTGATTGAAGAAATGAGTAAAATTGGTAAGAGGAGTCTTGCGTTTATGATTCTTATATTAGTTATTCATCTGCACGGTGGTTTTTCTATCTTCAGTGGAAAAACCTGCCTCCATTCAGGGACTCAGTTCACACATAACGACAGAAGTAAGACATTGAAGAGTAGGACATGTAACCGCGATGTCGAATGGTGATTGAAGAACTATGTAAAATTGGTAAGAAGGGTCTTGCGTTTATGATTCTTGTATTAAATATTCATCTGCACGATGGTTGCTCTATTTTCAGTGGAAAAGGATGCCTCCTTTGAGGGAATCAGTTCACGCATAGCGACAGAAGGAAGACATTGAGGAGTAGGTAGTATAACCGTGATGTCGAATGGTGATTGAAGAAGTGAGTAAAATTGGTAAGAAGGGTCTTGCATTTATTATTCTTATATTAAATAAATATGTGCAAGATAGTTGCTCTATTTTCAGTGGAAAAACGTGCCTCCATTCAAGAAATCAGTTCATATATAACGACAGAAGGAAGACTTTGAGGAGTAGGTAATGTAACCGTGATGTCGAATGGTGATTGAGGAAGTGAGTAAAATTGGTAAGAAGGGTCTTGCGTTTATGATTCTTATCTTAAATATTGATGTGCACGATGGTTGCTCTCTTTTAAGTGGAAAAGCATACCTCCATACAAGGCATGAGTCCACACATAACGACAGAAGGAAGACATTGAGGAGTAGGTAATATAACCGTGATGTCGAATGGTGATTGAAGAGGTGAGTAAAATTGGTAAGAAAGGTCTTACGTTTATGATTCTTATATATAACATTAATGTGCACTATGGTTGCTCTATCTTCAGTGGAAGAGCCTGCTTCCATTCAGGAAACCAGTTCATATATAACGGCAGAAAGAAGACATTAAGGAGTAGGTAGTAAAACCGTCTTGTCAAATGGTGATTGAAAAAGTGAGTAAAATTGGTAAGAAGGGTCTTGCGAGATGGTTGCTCTATTTTCAGTGAAAAAACATGCCTCCATACAGGGAATCAATTCAGATAGAGCGACAGAAGGAAGACATTGAGGAGTAGGTAATGAAACCGTAATGTCGAATGGTGATTAAAGAAGTGAGTAAAATTGGTAAGAAGGATCTTGCGTTTATGATTCTGTTGTCACTTTTTCATATTTTCTTATGGTAGTTTTTTTTTAGTGGAAAAGCCTGCCTCCATTCAGGAAATCAGTTCATATATAACGACCGAAGGAAGACATTGAGGAGTAGGTAATGTAACCGTGGTGTCGAATGGTGATTGAAGAAGTGAGTAAAATTGGTAAGAAGAGTCTTTCGTTTATGATTCTTATATTAAATATTCATGTGCACGATGGTTGCTCAAGTTTTACTGGAAAAACATGCCTCCATTCGGGGTATCAGTTCATATATAACGAAAGAAGGAAGACATTGAGGAGTAGGATATGTATCCGCGATGTCGATTGGTGATTGAAGAAGTGGGTAAAATTGGTAAGAAGGGTCTTGCGTTTATCACTCTTATATTAAATATTCATGTGCACATTGGTTGCTCTATTTTCAGTGATGAAACTTGCCTCCAATCCAAGGAAGAGTTCACACATAACGACAGAAGGAAGACATTGAGGAGTAGGTGAGATAAACATGATGTCGAATGGCGATTGAAGAACTGAGTGAAATTGGTGAGAAGGGTCTGGCATTTATGATTCTTATATTAAATATTTATGTGCACGATGGTTGCTTTAATATCGATGGAAAAACCTGCCACCATTCAGAAAATCAGTTCATATATAGCGAAAGAAGGAAGACATTGAGGAGTAGGTGATATAACCGTGATGTCGAATTGTGATTGAAGAACTGAGCAAGATTGGTAAGAAGGGTCTTGCGTTTAAAATTGTGATATCACTTATTCATGTTTTCGAATGCTAATTAAGTTTGAAGTGGAAAAACTTGCCTCTATTCAGGGGAATCAGTACATATATAACGACAGAAGGAAGACATTGAGGAGTAGGTATTAAAACCGTGCTTTTGAATGGTGATTGAAGAAGTGAGTAAAATTGGTAAGAAGGGTGTTGCGTTTATGAGTCATATATTAAATACTCATATGCACGATGGTTGCTCTATATTCAGTGGAAAAACCTGCCACCATACAGGAGATCAGTTTATATATAGCGAAAGAAGGAAGACATTGACGAGTAGGTAATATAACCGTGATATCGAATGGTGATTGAAGAAATGAGCAAAATTGGTAAGAGGCGTCTTGCGTTTACGATTTCTATATTAAATTTTCATGTGCACGATGGTTGCTCTACTTTCAGTGGAAAAACATGCCTCTCTTTAGGGAATAAGTTCATATTTAACGACAGAAGGAGGACATTGATGAGTAGGTTGTATGACCGTGATGTCGAATGATGGTTGAAAAAGTGAGTAAGATTGGTAAGAAGGGTCTTGTGTTTATAATTCTGATATCACTTATTTATGCTTTTGAATGAGAATTTTATTTGAAGTGGAAAAACATGCGTCCATTGAGGGAATCATTTCAGACATGACGGCAGAAGGAAGACATTGAGAAGTAGGTACTATGACCGTGAATTCGAATGGTGATTGAAGAAGTGAGTAAAGTTGGTAAGAAGGGTCTTGCGTTTATGATTCTTATATTAAATATTCATGTGCATGATTGTTGCTCTATTTTCAGTGGAAAAGGATGCCTCCTTTCAGGGAATCAGTTCATTCATAACGACAAAAGAATGACATTGAGGAGTAGGTACTAGGACCGTGATGTCGGGTAGTGATTAAAAAGTTAGTAAATTTTGTAAGAAGGGTGTTGCATTTATTATTCTGATATCACTTATTCATGTTATCGAATGGTAACTTTACTTGAAGTGGAAAAAGCTGCCTCATTTTATGGAATCGTTTCAGATATATCGACAGAAGGAAGACATTGAGGAGTAGGTAGTATGACAGTGATGTCGAATGGTGATTGAAGAAGTGAGTAAAATTTTTAAGAAGGCACTTGCGTTTATGATTCTTATATCACTTATTCATGTTTTCGAATTATGATTTTAGTTGAAGTGGAAAAACATGCCTCCATTCAGGGAATCAGTTGATACATAACAACAGAAGGAAGACATTGAGGAGTAGAAAATATGACCGTGACGTCTAATGGTGATTGAAGAAGTGAGTAAAATTTGTAATAAGGGTCTTGCGTTTATCATTCTGATATCACTTATTCATGTTTTCGAACGGTTATTTTATTTGAAGTGGAAAAACATGCCTCCATTCAGGGAATCAGTTCATACACAACGACAGAAGGAAGACATTGAGGAGTAGAAAATATGGCCGTGATGTGGAAAGGTGATTGAAGAAGTGAGTAAAATTGGTAGGAAGGGTCTCTCATTGATGGTTCTGATATCACTTATTCATGTTTTCGATTGGTAATCATATTTGAAGTGGAAAATCCTGCTTCATTTAATGGAATCATTTCATATATGACGAGAGAAGGAAAACATTGAGAAGTAGGTAATATAACCGTGATGTCGAATGGTGATTGAAGAAGTGGGTGAAATTGGTAAGATGGGTCTTGCGTTTATGATTCTGATATCACTTATTCATGTTTCGCATGGTTTTTTGAAGTGGAAAAACCTGCCTCCATTTAGGAAATCAGTTCATACATAACGACAGAAGGAGGACATTGAGGACTAGGCAATATGACCGTCACGTCGAATGGTGATTGAACAACTGGGTAAAATTGGTAAGAAGGGTCTTGCGTTTATGATTCTGATATCACTTATTCATGTTTTCGAATGGAAATTTTTTTTGAAGTGGAAAAATATGCCTCCATACTTGGAATCAGTACATATATAATGACAGAATGCAGACATAGAGGCGAAGGTTATTTGAAGGTGACGTCACCTATTGATTGAAAAACTGAGTGAAATTGGTGAGAAGGGTCTTGCGTTTATGATTCTGATATCACTTATTCATTTTGTTTGTATGGTTACTTTATTTGAAGTGGAAAAACATGCCTCCATTCAGGGAATCAGTCCATACATAACGACAGAAGGAAGACATTGAGGAGTAGGTAGTATGACCGTGATGTCGAAAGGTGATTGAAGAAGTGAGTAAAATTGGTAAGAAGGGTCTTGCGTTTATGATTCACATATTACTTATTTATGTGCAGCATGGTTGTTTTATTGGAAGTGGAAAAACCTGCCTTCATTTAGGGAATCAGTTCATATATAATAAGAAAAGGAAGACATTGAGGAGTAGGCATTATGACCGTGATGTCGAATGGTGATTGAAGAACTGAGTAAAATTGGTACGAAGGGTCTTGCGTTTATGATTCTTATATCACTTATTCATGTTTTCGAATGGTAGTCTTATTTTAAGTGGAACAACTTCCCTTCTATTAGGCAATCATTTCATAAATAAGGACAGAAGGAAGATATTGAGTAGTAGGTAATATGAGCATAACATCCAATGGAGATTGAAGAACTTAGTAAAAGGGTCTTGCGTTTACGATTCTTATATTACTTATTCATGTGCATCAAGGTAATCTTATTGGAAGTGGAATGATCTTGCCTCTATTTAGGGTATCATTTTTATATATCACAAGAGAAGGAACATATTGAGAAGTAAATCATATGAGCGTGACATCAAGTGGAGATTGAAGAAATTGGTAAAATTTTTAATAAGGGCCTTGCGTCTATGATTCTTATATTACTTATTCATGAGCAGCCTTTTAGTTTTATTGAAAGACGAAAAACTCGCCCCCATTTAGGGTATCATTTCACATATAACTATAGAAGGAAGATATTGAGGAGTAGGTGGCATGACCGTGACGTGAAATGGAGATTGAAGAAATGGGTAAATCTGGTAAGAAGGGTCATGCGTTTATGATTCTTAAGTCACTCTTTTATATGCAGTAATTTTGTTTTTTTGGAAGTGGAAGAACTTGCCTTTTTTGACGGAATTAATTTATATATCATGATAGAAGGAAGACATTCAGGAGTAGGTAATATGAACGTGACGACGAATGAAGATTGAAGAACTGGGTCAACTTGGTAAGTACGGTCTTGCGTTTATGATTGTTATAATCGTTATCCATCTGCAGCATGTTAGCTATATTTGAGTGGAAAAACTTGCGTCCATTCAGGGAATCATTTCATATATAACGACAGAAGGAAGACATTAAGGAGTAAGTAATATGACCCTGACGTCAAATGGAGATTGAAGAAATAGCTAAAATTTCTTATTCATCTGCAGCATGTTAGTTTTTTCGGAGGTTGGAAAACCTTTTTCCATTTAGGGTATCATTTCATCTATAGACACTTAAGTGAGACATTGAGGAGTAAGTAGGAAGGCCATGACTTTTTTTAGAAGGAGGGAGAAGTTTAATGACGATAAGAAAGGACCTGTAGGGCTGAAAGTTTTGCGGTGGGAAAGTATGACGTCACGAGTTTGAAATTGTTCGAATTATGGAAAATATACTCAATTTTCATGTTTTCCTTTAAGTGAGAACTCCAGTGGCCAAAATTGAGGGTGTTTCTCTTTCCCAACACCGAGATATCAGCTTTAACATTTTTAAATCTCTCTAACAAAGCCTTATTATTTGATGCTGGTTCCTAACCAAGGAACATTAACAGAGTTTTGACCAGAGATTTTTGAAATTCAAATGCTTCTAGATTAGGATTATAATCACTACAGGTCTGGTATTTTGGGAAACAGCCTAATTCAGGGTTACCTTTAGATATCTGGAATCAAATCTTACTATTTCCCAAACTTTTGATTTGTGATATCATCACTTTCCCAGCTTATTAAACTATGGATACACTTTCAAGCTGTCTAGATGTATCGGAGGTGGGAGTCTTTGACTCCATTTAGGGTCTGACTTCATGTATAGAGACTGAAGGAAGACATTGAGGAGTCGGTAAGAAGACGATGACGTTCCATGGAGAATGAAGAAGAGGGTTAACTATGGTAAGAAGGTACATAGACTATTGATAATTATAATACGGCGGATACATATCGAGGATGTCAAATTTTATGGGGATGGGAATACTTGCCTTTATTTAGGGCATCATTACGTCTATAGCAACCGAAGGAAGACATTGTTGAGTAGGTAGGAGGTCGATTACGGTTGATGGAGAATGAAGAAGAGGGTAAAAGATGGTAAGAAAGTAGATTTACTATTGATAGTTGTTATACCCTGGATACCTTTTACAAGATGATAGATGTATTGTGTTCCGGGAATCTTTGCCTCATTTAATGTTTTAATTTCATCTATGGTGAGAGAAGGAAGACCTTGAGGAGTAGGTAAGAAGTCGATGACTGTTTAGGAGGTTACAGAAAAATGGTAAAAGAGGGTAAGAAACGATAAGACAGGATGCTAGAGTCTTTGGGGGCCAGGAATCTTTGCCTCCTTTTAGGGTCCATTTTCATCTACACTGTCAGAAAGAAGAAATAGAGGAGTAGGTACGAAATCCATAACTTTGGATTGAGTATGAACAAAAAGATAAGCGATGGTAAGAAAGTGCATAAACTATAGATTGTTTTTACGCGATGCCTACGTGTGCAGGATGCTAGATGTATAGGGGGTCGATGACCGTAAATAGAGGATGAAGAAAAAGTTAAAAGGTGGTAAGATACAACAGGACAGGATGCCAGATGTTTTGGGGGGTAACTTGGTATTTGTGCGTTGTTTGAGGGTCTTATTTCGTCTATAGTCACAGAATAAGGACATTGGAGAGTAGGTAAGAAGTCCATTAGCGTCGCCGTGAAGATGAAGAAAAGCTAAAAGATGGTAAGAAAGAACATAGACTATTGATAGTTAATAGACGACGCATACGTCTGCAGGATGTTAGTTGTATTTGGGCCCGGGAATCTTTGCCTCCTTTTAGGCTCTGATTTCATCTATAGTGACAGAAAGGAGACATTGAGGAGTAGGTATGAAGTCGATGACGGTAAATGGAGATGAAGAAAAAGTTAAAAGGTGGTAAGATACGACAGGACAGGATACTAGATTTATTGGGGGGGGGGGGGAGGGAATCTGTGCGTTGTTTTAGGGTCTTATTTCATCTATAGGGACATAAGGAAGACCTTGAGGAGTAAGTAAGAAGTCCATTAGCGTCGCATTGATGATCAAAAAAGAGGTAAAAGATGGTAAGAATATACATGCAATATTGATAGTTATTACACGACTCCTACATTTGCAGGACGCTAGATGTATTAGGGGCGGGGGTTCTTTGCCTCCTTTTAGGGTCTAATTTCATCTATAGTGACAGAAAGGAGACATTGAGGAGTAGGTAAGAAGTCGATGGCAGCTCATTGAGGATGAAGAAAAAGGTGGTAAGATACGAGAGGACAGTATGCTAGTTGTTTTTGGGGGGGGGTAGGGAGTCTGTGCGTCCTTTTTGGGGTCAGATTTCATCTATACTGACATAAAGGAGACATTGAGGAGTAGTTGAGAAGATGATGACATTTCAGTGAGGTTAAAGATAGAAGTAAAAGAGGGTAAGAAGCTACATTCACGATTGACAGTTATATAGGCTGGTTGCATCTACAGGTTATACTGCGGGCCGCATAGCCTGTGTTCTTTAGCGTCTGGTTTTTTTTTTGTAGTGACAAAGCACATAGAGGACACATTGTTAAGCAAGTGAGAAGACGATGAGGTTGCATGGAAGATGCAGAGAATGTTAAAGGACGTTGAGAAACTGCATTCTTTATTTAAAGCTAAGGTCTATAGGAAGTTGGATGTATTGAGCTGCGGTACTCCCTGCCTCCTTTTAGGGTCTTACTTTATCTATGTTGACAGGAAGACGTCAATGAGGAGCACGTGAGAAGACGATGACGTTGCATGAAGGATGCAGGAAAACGCAAAAGACGATAAGAGACTACATTCACTATTCATTGGAAATATGTGCTGGATACATCTGAAGGATGGTAGATGTGTTCAGGACCGTGAAATCCTGCCTCCTTGTAGGGCCTCTATTCGTCTACAGCGACACAAAGAGAGATATTGAGGGGCAAAGGAGAAGACGATGACGTCTAATGAACGATGCAGAAGAGAGAGATTATGGTAAGAAATTTGATTCATTTTCATATTTAATATCTGCTGTTGACATCGGCAGTACGTTAGATGTATTAGGGGTTTTATTCCTTGCCACGTTTTTACAAGAGTTTATTATATCTTATTAGTGAGGGAGAGACGACGTAGAGGAACTAGTGCGAAATGTTGCATGTAACTTTCAGACTCGGGAAGCGTCATGGTTTTTAGTTTTTATGATTTGGTTTTGATATCAGGAGTTTCTTTGTTGTAGTTGCTGTAGTGAATCACACCACCATTTTGGAGAGTGTTAGTTTTTCTAAAGTTACAGTAAGAAACCTTTATCCTATTTTATTTCGTAACCCTTTTAACGTCTGGTATGATTTGAAGTTAAGTAATGGGAGTTGCTTCTATATTTTCAGATTGCCCTATTTCTTTCACTGTGTCAAAGAGAAAATGTGAAGTAACAGATGAATGTTAAAAGTGGCATCGTTGAAGTCTTGCTTTTATTTATAGGAAGCAATGTGAGACTTGAGAATCATCCCCAGAGTGTCCGATCAGTTTTATAGTAGGGAATGATAGTGAAGCAAAACGTATGTAAAGGGGACGAAAGAGAGATGGCCATGATCAATACACTGGAGTGGTATGGAGAACACGAAGTAAAATACCTTACGTTAAGCAAAGTAAGTTTTATTTCCTATGTAGATACTTTATCCTATAGTGCAGCGTTACACCAGCACTGGTGACGTGCAGGGTTGGTAGGTGACTGCGCATGCCTAATGCCAAGGAAATTTCAAGAAAATGCCAAAAAATGCCAACAAAAAAT
>JAAAKL020017882.1:0-10446 GCA_010016065.2 Carybdea cf. marsupialis auct. non (Linnaeus, 1758)
AGCAAGTGCTGCCCTATGGCAGAGTCACATTGCTTACTAGTGCTTTTTGCTTTAGAAACCCGAGGTGGTTGTTTCCTTGTAGGAGTTGATGCTTGGCGAATATAGGACGGGTTACACATGAATCTCGCGCACATCAGATCCTAGGTTTATTACTTACTTGCATACGTATTCATCCACATTTGATCGATGCGGTCGCACGATAACAAGGAAATCCTTGGTTTACTAACGACTACTTAACAATTGCTACTTTGTCCAAACTCTAAGCACACGGGAACAGCAAACTAAAGAACAAACCAATCTCATTTCTATCACAAATCAATAAAGAGAAGCATACTCTCAAAAGTCGTCTGCTGTAGTCATACTTTCCACCAACCAAACCAATTACTTCCAAAGACGTTAGATGTGAATGAAAATCCATCAACAGCAGAGAATCGACTGTTATTTCCACTGTGAAAGGTGTCGATGCCAGGGACGGAAAAGTAAAGCACGGAATCAGTTTAAATGGATCTAGGTGGTTCAGTTTGGAGACGAGGTTAACGTCTGTGTGGCGTGTTGCTTGCGTTGCTTTTTCTGGTGTCACATGCTGTCATGATACAAAAAAGAGACAAAATCTTGAAGTCCTATTAAACGACTACAACGACGTCAACACAAAAACGTATTTCCATAAGCAAATGATCAACAGCAATCCGCATCAGACCAATGAAATCAGATTAAAGCGGGAGAAATAGCCAATTTTAGAAACGAAACTTTTTGAGGTGTTGCCTTTGCGATGCGTTTTCTTGTGTTGCTGTCAAATTATGAGAAAGACGCTCATTTTGATGTCACCTAAAACAACCTCAATAGCTTTGACACGGCGACTTTACATTTTTAAAAACACTAAATCAAGATTATGTTTACAAGAGCGGCAGTGACCAGTGAAGGTTGATGGTCATCAGAACTGGGCGTGCAAATTTGCAACATGAACAGTTGAGCATCATGGTGGGTATCCCTTTCTGCCCGTTTCTCACATGGTTAGGGTTAGACTGGTAGAAACTTTAGTTGCAATTGCTTGAAAAACTGGTAATCATGTATATACTCGCCTTGCGAAACTAGAACGTGTTCCTTCTTACAAGTACATCGAGATGCTGTATATACACACAAAGATATTATTGGCCGTGATTTGTTCGTATCTTCGTGATTTGTTCATATCTTCGGCATGAGACAGCATTTTATCACAATACTCAATTACTTATGTAAATGAGGGAGCGATTTTCACTACCTGTCATTTTGGCTGGCAACCATTGCTATTCCCCCTCCAACGAAGTCTCCCAATTTATTTGTTCGGAAATTTTCCACCTAAAATGTACTTGTTACATTCCCACTACTGATTAGATTGGGGGTTAAATCTCTTTGAGTTAAACCAAAGTGTCCACCACAAATCAGGAATTGACAGCACAAACTATTATTTAAGTGATAACAAGGCCACGATGCTTGGCATCCTCTGCTACAATAAATGTGGGTTAATCGTAGGGATCGTTCAGACCGGTTCATGTAAATAGTTATTGTTGGTTAAGACCAAAATCAAAATTTACTCAACATAACTAATGAAATGTTCTGTTCAAATAGACCAAGTCAAAGTAATCTGTACATGGAAAATTCTACGAGATATATACATCAAATATGATTTAATATGTTTTGGCTTTCTATCAATGTCAATTTGGCCGAGTAAATGTTAACTGAGTTATATGCTACTGTGATAATAGAATAAGCTTCCTCAAACTCTTCTACTGCTTCATAAAAAATGGCAGATACTTTGTCTTTCTCCAAGGCCTACATTGTAACATGAAGGAAGTACCCTGTTATATTTTAAGCGGCTTCAAGTTTCTCCTGCTTCAACAATGTTTTTGCGACTTAAATCACTGTGTTGATATTTAATCCTTGGCACCTTACTGTTGAGTAAACCATGTGGGGTAAAAATAATCCTGAAAATCTGCCCATGACATAATGCCGGGAAAGGTCCACTTGGGAAAGAACAATTACTTTCCGGACAACGGGAAACGACTTCATCTAGATGAACAAAGATGAATATTGTTGCAGCTCATCTTGTGAACGGCCTATGGTGTGCATTGCACTCACCACACCTTACCAGTAGCCGCCACTGGCAGTGGCTCACTTTAAGAAACGAAGTTTACTGGAGGAGATTCTATTAGTCTCGTCTGGCCTCACGTGATATCAAAATGTAAGTAAAAGCTATCGGTTATTATCACGCTGCACTGAGTACTGCATACTCGAGGATTTTGTTTTATGCCATGTAAACTTCATGTTAATACTGCAGTTGAAGTTTTTGGTCAAAAGACGTATTAAAGCGGCTACGTTATCCTTAACAAACCAAAGTACTTGGATAGATGAAATCAGATATGTGCACCTTTTCCTTCCCCACTTTGCACTTTTTAAAGGAGTACGTCTAACTGTGTCACAATTGCTACAAGAAGGGCGTATGGAAGCCACAATGCTGATACAAAATATCTTTAACGCAGAACCTTCTTGACTGAAGCAACATACATTTGGACAAATTTTTGGAAATTTGGAAATGCTGTGCCTTGATTGCAAGCTGTAGCATTTTTATCGTTGTAATTTTTTTGAAGTTAAATTACGCCACGGTTATACAAAATTGAAAGCAGAAGCTCGAGTGGCAAGTAACACATAATTAAAAGAAGAATGATACTGTGAATTGAACACGAATTGAACCACGAAAGTTGAGCCCTGGAGTTCAATGTAACAGTTGTTGTGTGAGTAAACGACCTTCATTTCTAAGTTGTACTGATACTGTCTTCTCTGATACTAACAAGAACCAGTTTCATAATAATAGTAAACAAAAATAACGGAATTTAACACAAGATATTAGTCTTGAGACTAGACTTATAGACTAGGAAAGTAGTTTCGTAGCTCCCCTTCTTCTCTCGTATAACCAGCCTTAAAGTCTAGGAAAGTAGTGTCGTAGCTCCCCTTCTTCTCTCGTATAACCAACCTTATAGTCTAGAAAAGTAGTGTCGTAGCTCCCCTTCTTCTCGCGTATAACCAGCCTTATAGTCTAGGAAAGTAGTTTCGTACTCGTATAACCAGCCCCCTATGAACCCTTGATAGTACTTACCACAACAGTGAATCCTTCTAGAGTGCTTTTCTTTACCCAACTTTTTGCTGCTTCCATTTTTGGAGCAATTAAAACCTTCCTTTTTCGCATCGACCTCCTTACTTCCCCTATTGGCTCTGACCATCGCTTTTCTTTGGCGTCCTTCGACTTCACTTCAGCATCGGAGATCTGAGAAGTGGTACTGATATTTGCAATTGGGTCTACCTTAAATTTCCTCATAACATTTTCCCCTTCCTCTTTACATTCGGGAGGGGGTTCAAATGATTCCATTCTCTGTTCGACAATGTAATTTGACCGTGTAAGGTAGTCCGAAGACAAACGTGAGGAGGTACACAGTATATCACAGCCGAAGTTGGATGCAGACACAGAGTTCAATTGCAAAGTCTCTCTTTGAACATGTTTCGTTTGGGTTTCCTTTGAATCATGCAAAGCGGTATCTAATGTAATACAACCATCTTTTTGTAATTCTGCTATGTTTATCTTCCCCTGGAGCGTTGTATCTTGACAAGATGAAAGTGACGTCAAAGAAAAACATCTTTCTGCTGACGCCGTTCTTGAATCGATGCCTCCTCTTTCATTGGAAGTTGTGCTCAGGTCACTACGGTCTATATCTTCACCACAAGCTACACTGAGTAAACGGGGCGTAGCTTCGGTGGCTTCGTGGTACTTTGTGGCATCGCCGTGACTCGTCAAATGGCAATGATCACTTTCTAGCATATTAATACAACTCGTTCGGTCAATTTTACAATAGGTTGCAGTGGCATCAGCTTCGGAGCTTTCCCTAGGTTGACCGTCTAGCCGCAATTCACTCCAACCTTTTTCGTTACAATTTTCTTTGGTACAGCTAACGGAAATGTTTTGTAAGTTTTCAGTGTTATGCGGTACACGTGTTTTCTTGTATTGCAATTCACTTAACAGCGTTGGAGAAGTCCTTTTCCTGTTCGTTCCTGCCCCCACCCCCTCATTCGTGTTAGTGTTGTTTATTTCCACAATTGTTTTTTGGTTATCCCTAATTGGATTAAGAGACGTAGTCAGAAGATCTGGATTTGACATATTTTCAAGATTTTCAACTCCAAAATTTACCTCCTGCACTCCTCTGGTTTTCTCTCGGTATTTTTGCATATTTTCAAAGCTAAATAAAGAATTCTTGATGTTCATATCACATTTTAAAGTTAATTCAGTTTTCTGCACATTTGTACACTCCGCTACTTCAGTCCCTCCAGTTTGACTTGATGCAGATACACATTGCTTGTTAATGATACCCTGTGTAACATCTTTTTCCACCCTTGACAAACAGACTCCAGCTTTGTTGGAAGTGCAGACTTGGTCTTTTGTAGATGTATCTAATGAAAAAAAAATTAAACCAGAGTTCACTGAGGTCCGTAAAAACAGCTAATGGCTTTACCTTAGTATTATTTCTCCTAAAAGATTAAGAATCCTGTCTCAGAGTGAAGTACCTAAAAATCGAATCATGTACTTTCAAATATATGGCTAGTCTAGTTGCAAATGACAGGCACTCACTCACCGACAAAACAAAACGAAATTCCGTTGCAACTTAACCGCAAACAATACATAAGTCGATATGGAAAAAATAAAAGCATGAAAATGAAAATAAAACTGAGGCCTGTAGTGGTTGAAGCAACAATATATGGGTATGAATCCTGGGCACTGAATGGTTAAGTGGAGCGGAGAATACACTCTTTCGAAATAACGTGAACGGAAATGAACAGAGAAGGTAAACGTTTCTCGATTCAAAAATGAAAAGGGGCGTGGTTTTTCTGCCTTGCAATGATATATCATAATTTGTCCAACAATGACTTGTGCAGAATTTACCGCAAATTACAAATCTACCAACAACATTATCATCGCCTTTCATGTTGAAAAGATTTGTAAACATTTTCAAGAGTAGGTAATATCCATCTATTCTCTATGAGTGCAATGAATAAAACATGGCACTCTTCTGAGTCTGCAAGCTACAAAACCTGCCTGATTCTGTGCTTTTCATACGAAGCAGAAATGTAAAAGTATATGGGAACATGCGTTTAGCATTCTATTTCGGCAGTCAGTTTTTTGCATCGAGTGTTTCTTTGCAAACCTTTCCTCTCTTTCTCTGCAATAATAGCATATTCGAAGTTAATGATGTCTATCAAGATCGGAATGTCTCAAGTGTGTATCTGTTTTCGGTAAATGATAATTATAATTTTTCTTGAAGACGCATGAAGATCTCCAATGAAGATCCTCACCATTAATCTTTCAAACTAGTCAATAATTTCCAAACCTTCGCTTTTTCCTCGACATTTTTTCCCTTACTACAAGAACCACTTTAAGATCCTCAAGAAAATTTCGTTCCTTTGTTAACAGACGACAGAAGACAGTCTTGCAATCTACCAGCGACGGTTTAACAGATAAGCACGTTATATTTTGCTACGCAATCATAATTTGGAAGCATAGACCTGAAACACCCCCTGTACTTACGCGTACCGTAGGAAAGAGAGCTGCAAGGGAAGGTCAATTCTACGTCATTCGTGCTTAGAGCACAATCTTCTGATAATGATATGAAAAAGGCTCGTGATCTCCAAAATCAGATCACCGACTACTATTTTTTACTTAGTTAAGTGGATGGACACAATCACCAAACTGTACAAGTATAATGACATCGAGGCTCTAATACGTCATTTCTACATCTATCAACGGTGATATTTTCCATCGGCAAAGATTAGATGAAAAATCAAATCCTCGTTCATTTTCTTTTTTAACATCAGAAAATGCAGTGTAGTGGTTCCCAAACTCCTTTTGTAATGTTTTCCCTTAGATACAGGTCATCCCCGTAAATTGGGCTACATGACATCATAATTCGTTGGGGTTAAACCGTCATATGGAATAGCGAAGTCGCTCTTGGTAATACTAAGTCTCTTTGTGAAACCATGCAACACAATTTCCATGCGGCTTGAACATAAGTTGGAAAACAGGTACACACATCCTACGGCAACATGAACTTAATGTCATATAAGAGACGCCATAAAGTTAAAGAAGATGTGTCTTAAAGAAGAGAGGCATAGCTATTGGTGGATGTCTTACTGATTTGAACTTGGTGATATTAGTACTCTTATTAAAAATTACCTAACGACTTTATGTTACAGAACGACAAAAATTAAGGACATAACGAAAAAAATTTTGCACTTAAAAGCTTTCTTCGTTTGATATTCCTTAAGAGTACAAAATTAACATCGAAAAGGCAAACAAAATGATCAAGGGTTTTTACGAGAAATCTGCCCACAGTTTAGTGTATGTACGATACTTAATGTAGTAAGGAGGGATTTCCAACTCTTTTTCAATCAATATCTCCTGCATAAATGTTTTCGTGTTAAGAAAACTGATTGCAAAAGAGAATCACGCGTTAAACCAAACCTAAACAGGATTTCTGTAGCTAAATATTAACGGTTTAGTTATGAGTAAAACTGAACGCATTTCCATTTTAAACAACACTATAATTCCATGGATTTAGTTGCATGCTATTAAATACACAGTCCTGATCGTAAATCCCTCAGATTAACAGCCATTTTGCTTTATTTCTCTGGTTTAATCTGACACGATTTAAAGTACCACGTGAAAACTTCCAAGCGAGGGAATTTTGCCAAAGTCCTATATTTCTTTACAAGCTACCATTCCTAACATATGATAGTTTTAAGATTTGTGTTATTAGAAAACAAAGTTCATTGGTTTCTGTTTCGCAAACATCACGATGCAAATTACAATCGAAGATTCGTTGAGACCCGCATTTCTTAAATAGTTATTGGAAGTCATTTAGAGTAAAGTTTATGAATCAATTGTTTGTTTTTGTTGACAGAAAATCTGAAATTAATTGACAGAAATGTAAGGTTTACGATAAATTTGCAATGGCCATACAACTATGACTGCAGCAGCTGACTCAGAACATTTTACAAACACTACAATAAATCATCAAATAGTAAATAAATCAGTTCCCATATTAGGATAGACGTGTTGTTTAGTAAGACCTTAGATAAAATGGAGAAATACATGTCATGATTCCTTGGCTCAACTGCATGTGCAAGCCTATCTCAATTAAGACTGAAACGCGTCGTCAACAGTAACTTTTCGTACATCAAATCGTAGCTTAAACATGCAAAGTGTGGAATTATAGAACAAGCAACAAGGGACGCTTAGGAAATTTGGTATCCTGAGAATTAACGTGACAGAAAGAAAGCAATAAATAGGCTAAGTTTTCAATTTCTTGGCAGACTAAGGCCTAAATATGAATATATACATATCATGAACTTCAAATAGACGAACGTAGCGTTGTTTATTATGTGTTATGGAGGCAATGACAATTATAAAAACCAATCAACTGTATGGTGACCTAATGATGCTAACAAGGCTGATGCTGCTAATGATACCGTTAGTGATGGCAATGAAGGAAGATAGTAATTATGAGTAGAATAATCGTGATGAAGATGAAAATGATGATGTTGACGGCAGTGATTATGATTATTACTATTATCATTATTATTATTATTATTATTATTATGATGATGATGATGATGGTGATGGTGATGATAGTGATGATGATAATGATGATGATGATAATGATGATGATGATGATGATAATGATGATGATGACGTATAGAATTCGGTGCTGGAGTAGCTCGAAGAGAGAAAGAGAAAGAGAGAAGAGAGAAGAGGAGGAGGAAGGAAGACACTATAGAGGCGGTAGAGGTGAAGAAGGAGGAGTAGAAGAAGACGAAAGCGAAGACGAAAGAGAATACGAAAGCGAAGACGAAAGAGAAGACGAAAGCGAAGACGAAAGAGAAGACGAAAGAGAAGACGAAAGCGAAGACGAAAGAGAAGACGAAAGCGAAGACGAAAGAGAAGACGAAATAAGACGCTGAGGGAAATGGCATAGGGCACGCGTCATGTAAATACTTAGACACACTAGAGTAGATTAAACATGGTGATCAGGGTAAGTAAATAAAACATTGTGACAAGGATTAGTAGAGGCCGAAGAATTTCTAGAATTGGCTTCATCTGTAAAGATAACCATAATTTGCTACAATTTGCTACAGCTGTAAAGATGACCACAACGACTTAGAATTGGCTACAGCTGCAAAGATGACCATAATTTCTTAGAATTAGCTACAGTTGTAAAGATGACCATAATTTCTTAGAATTGGCTACAGTTTTAAAGATGACTGTCATTTTTTAGAATTGGCTACAACTGTACAGACGACCACGATCACCTATCTCCCCAAAATAGTCAGCACACTTTCCAAATATTCTACAACACGTACGGTATGACGACGTTCATTCACAACATATGTACCCGTTCATAGTCATATACCTTGCTATCTTTTTCCCACAAATATACTGGTTTTAAACCATAGCACCATACTGGTAGTATATACCAAACGCATGTCCTTGTCTACTAGCCAAGACCGGTTTAATGAACGGGCTTTTATAAACACATCGAGTAGACTGAATGCTAATCGCACCGGTTTGTACGGCACAACATACGCAAACTCTCAATCAAGTTAAAATAATGTCTTGGGGCCTTTGCTAGTATGAGACGATGTGTTAAACATCTTTTCCTATTCTCTCAGTTCATTCTCATCGCAGACAACACTGCCAAAGTCTACTAATGATCAGAAGATCATACTGCACTTGAATGGTGCCAGTGAAAATAACATGTAGCTCGTTCAAAAACGATGATTTCTTCTTTTTGTTGACCGAAGTCATTACGATTACTTTCCGACTCATTTCATGGTAATTCAAAACCGCAGAGCAAAGCCAGATATAAGAATACGTAACGCTGACCTTGGTTGGTTGTATTTCATTTCAATAGAAATGTTTCAAAGCACTGCTATTTAAAACCATACCCTAACAATGATAAACTCTTCCCGTATGCTTAGCGATGTCATTAAAACGTGTTTCCGACTCATATGATAACGGAGCCAAATGTTTGCTCGATGCCGGCAATAGGAAGATCAAACAACTTCCTTTTCTTAAAACACTATGCTTATCTATCGAGATAAGAAAAAACTGGCTAAAAATACACGTCTCCCAAAACTGTAAACGAAGACCTGTAAACGAAGTTTTAATTCTTCTCCGTTTGCTTTACGATGCCAGTACGATTACATTTCGAGTAAATAATGGACCTGTTTGTTGAATTATAGAATAAAGGAATTAAAAATCGCACTCGTAATGATTAAATCCCATAAACTATGTAGATGAGAAGACGTGAGACGGAAAACTGGTAGGATTTGTAAAGGATGAGAAAACACACGCTGAACATTGCATAATTTTGTTTAAATATAGGCATATCTGGTGAGATTGTCGTAAACACCGACTCATGCCATCGGCAACCTCTTATCCTCTTTCGTTACGATTATATTACGATTACTTTTCGACTTAACGACCATAGAATTCGAAAGTGAAGACGACGATCAACAAATTAAACACGATCCTCAAGCCCGACTATGCAGGCAGAGATCATGATAGCATAATCTCTGATGTAGGAAAAAAGATAGAAGGCAAGGAAAAATGTGAAGGCTTCCAAGACGCCCATAGCACAATAGTACTTCCGTTTGCTTTCCGATTACAATATGATCATGCGACATCGCATAAAATACGACTTCAATGTGCTTCTTTGCAAATGACGGGGATTTTAGCCACACAATCTATCTCTAAAATGCTGCTTGTACATCTACATAATTAGAGTGTGCTGGACCAAAAAAATGTATGTCTATGAACAGTCCTAATTCCTTACTCTCGGATGAAGGTTTTAACCGCAGGATAAATCTCTGCAATTTCACCTTCAACGGTATCTATGCAAAACATAAGGTACCAAATTTAAAAATAAATGTCTTTTAATGTTTGAACTACGAAGCTATTGCAAATCACTTATGAAAGAGACATCCCGCAAAGGGAACTTAATGCCTGTGAATAAAAAGTACAAGATTTCCGCTCAGCAATAGGATTCTTAAAAGAATTGAGTAACCAACAAAAGTGTACTGGGTTTCTTAGAAGTGGCTTACTCATCGACGTTATCGAGTTTTGGCTGTATTTGTATGCATCTGTTTTCACCCATGAGCTATACCGTTTTCTTGACTCATATATCAACAAGCATGATGGGAGCAGTTTTTATTGCCTCTCTATTTCAACGCAGAAAGAATTTTGCACTTCCGTCTAAAGATCGTCATTTGATACACAATGGAATAAAATAAATGTTACAGCCCCTGCCACGACATTTAGCTGTAGATGTTGCTGTTGTCACATTCCTATTATGCAGATTAGCTTAGTTA
>JAAAKL020017883.1:0-10446 GCA_010016065.2 Carybdea cf. marsupialis auct. non (Linnaeus, 1758)
ATCATCATCATCAGTATCATCCTCATCATCATCATCATCATCATCGTCATCATCATTACCATCATCAGTTTGATCATCATCATCATCGTCATCATCATCATTATCATCATCAGTTTGATCATCATCATCGTCGTCATCATCATCATTATCATCATCATCAGTTTCATCACCATTATCATCACCATCATCATCACTACCATCATCATTATTACCATCGTCATTGTTATCTCCGAAAATAGCATCTCAGAATGTGATTAGTAAGTGAAGGTACGTTGTGATCTCTACATAAGACACTTCCTCCATGGTCAAATATCTTTCCCTTCAACAGCAACAGGTAAAACGTCTTGTTCACCCTTTTTCACTAGAACGCACCTCCTTAAAAGTCAATTTCTCAATTGAGATTTTAAACTCTATAGAGTTGCCGCTACATATTCCATTTGCATCATGGGTTGTTTATCAAAATTTTACATGAAAACGAAGCGTATTCGATCGTTTATCGCATGCGCAGTGTTGCCTCACACCACATGTATTTCGTCTCTCTATCCGCACAGAAAATCGCCCAATGCTGCACTTTTTGCGTCCAGATCAAGACTAAAAGTCGCTAAAATACTATGTCGTCCGAATATAAATAAGTCGCCCAAAGTCGATTTTGGGATCAACGCTTTGATTCAAAATTGCTCTTCATTTCCAGTAAGTGTGGAAGGGTGCTTTAATAAATAAAATAGATCAGGGTTTATAATGACAGATTATGTGTAGATATCAATAGTTGTCATTCAGAACTCCTAAATGCCAATAAGTAAATGGAATGGTGCAAGACCGGTAAATAAGAACCAAAGCTGGAAGCGATACTTCACTGTACATCAGGAAAATCATCAAAATCGTATCCTCCTGAATGTTTGCATGTAACGTAGAGAAATTATTTGGAAGATAACGATGAAATTGGTGTATGTTGTGTGTTGGTGTACGTGTATATTTTTTAGATATTTACACCGAACATAAATTGAGTGGCTTCGAGAGTCCAGATGATGTGTGAATTCAAATGCCTTTCTAAATTGCACAGCATTATGGTTATCACGAAAAATATCAAAATTCACAGCTCTTTATGATCGTGGTTTCAACGAGCAGACTGGGAATTGAACCCATGGCCACAGCATCATGACTCAAAGGTCAGAACCACACTTCTGACACCTTGACTACACTATCAGTGGCATGCAACCACAAACTAGATTACCAGGGGTAAACTCAGCCTTGGCTCTTGTAACCTGCTGGGTGGCAAAATTTCTGACGTAAGTATCTGTTGGCAAAGCATCTGAAGTTCACTTGACACCAGCGAACTGATCTTCTATAGACTGCTAGCTAGATAATACAACCAGACTTCTATAGATAATCTGTGGTAAGCGCTGACATGGCAAACAGAGACAAGCTCCGAGAAAATTCTCACAGGCAAACTCAGAATACACTATCAGTGGCATGTCCGGACCAGTCTATCAGCGATAAGATCCTACTAGGCTATCAGTGGCAAGTCTCTCTTATTCCAAGGTAGCACTAGCATCCCCGCAACAACGGATGTTTTGGAAGACTTTTCTTACCTCGCAATTCCTTGAATGGATCTTTAAATGGTTCTCCACATGATGCGTACACATCAGTATCTTTTGGCATCTGCCTTGGGCTGATAACAAGTGTACCGTCCGGTAGAAAGATCTTTCTAGCAGCTGAAGTAAGCCCAAGTTTCGCAGTGCACTCCTCAAGAAGCTGAAACAACAAAAGCGATAGACATCTTTTGTGACAATGAAACATTTCCTTGGCCTGTAAGTACCATCAGAGTTGCCGTAGTTCAGAAAACCGATTTAAAGATCCATTACAAAAATTTCATTGATGTCGCTTTAGAGTTTTATTCTGCCTGTAGCTACCTTCGGAAGCATAGTAATCCATCCAACGAGGGGCCTCCACCTCTTTTTTTACCTCCTCCATATAAAATCGGCTCATACATCTTTTGAGCGTTTTGACCTTGATGCCTTAATGACAGTGCCCCTACTTTCCTCAGCTACCCCCCTCCCCTATTAAAATTCCTAGGGGTAGATTTGATTATATCGTAAGGGTGAGTATTTGAAAGGATAACAGGCGGAAGTTTAGGGTTAAATGGAATTCAACATTTTAATACGGTTCTTTCAGGTTAGCGATTTTAGCCTCGATCTGGCCGCAGCCTCGCAAAAGTACGTCATCTGAAGTTTCAATGGTAGGGCTAAACGTTCAGACCAACAACGACCATGGCTGACAGTGTCGACTTCTGCTCATTTACTGTTGACGAACTTCGTAACTTTTTAAAACTATGTGGAATTTTGTACTCAGGATATCCGAAGTCAAAACTCAAACAGTTATGTGAATCAGCATAAGACTCAATGACTTTGTCTAAAGAAACAGAGAAACTGACTGTGAAGAAATCAACCCTACCTTTCGTTTGTAGCCTCGTTATCAAACGAAGTGAAATGGAGGACTCTTCTAACCTGAAAGAATCGTATTCTACCCGCGATAAAGTGTGGTGCTGGTTACCTGCGATATGCCAGTGGCTGTGACACGCGCATAATTCTCTCTTGTTCCATTCTGAAAGGCTCTTACACAAATGACGCTAGGTTTCTTCATGTAACCTTTGTTGCGTCTTGTTCCCCTGTGTGATGTTGCCGACAAGAGTGATACTGCGGAAAAATGCAAAAGAAAATAATATGCTCATCGAGAATAATTTGGGAGGGGCTGGGAAAAAATGAAGAAGTGGTAGAATATTCACAAATATATACAATAGATGAGTTATAATGAAATGAGGAATGGAATATTTGGAGGTGTGGAAGTATTCATAAGATGGAGAAGGGGGGACAGAACTCAAAGGTTCCTCGGAACAGCACTTCTCCCATGACACTCCCAGCGAGCTCCCAGACAGCACTTCTTGAATCTCCAGCACACTTTAATTATATAACTCAACTATAGTCACTGCTAATACAGGGGTGGCAGGTAAAAGGACATTTACCAGGATAATTACAACATAGTAATACAAGAGGAAAGCCTAAGTTATTACGAAGCTTTAGCAAGGAGTATTATAACGGAAACGACGGCCTTAATTCCTACCGTAAAATCCGTGATCGTTTTCAGATTATCTAATACATGACCTCATCTACTGCAACCTCTTGCGTTTTGGGGCAACATGAAAATACCTGTTTAGTACGCACGGTTTCTGAACTCGATCCCGAAACTAGGTATCCCTAAACAGATCAAATTCTACCATCACCAGCTGCTCATGGTATCAACAATTAACTGTTGTTGAGTTTTCATCGTTGTACGATGCAGGTGACAAAATCTTTAGTTGTGCAAACAGTAGAGGTACAAACACTTGAATTGGACGGGTGAGGAGGTACGGTTTATCACGCTTGAGAGCTACCAAAAGTTATCAAAATCTATCCAATTATTATTTACTGTAAACGATACAAAGTGTGAAGCAAATGCTAAGAGCTTCTTTATAATTTCCAACCACTGAATTCACGATCGAAACAACGTTCTCAGACGAGGGAGGGTATTTCAGATTGATCATAGCAAAGCATAGTAAAGTAAACAGAAACTTTGAAAGTAAACCCTGAAATATTACAAAAGTACTTTTTATCAGCGCCAAATGTAAGCATGTGGCAGCCCAGTGCAAATCGTTATTGAACGCCCCTACCTACTTTCTGATCCTATGATGTACATGCACCTGTAATCATAGCGAAGTATAGCATAGCTACTTTTTTACTTGTCAACAACGAAATCCAAATAAAAAATGCACTTTACAAGATTTGGCTTTGTGCAATGTTTTTCATCATTCTCATTCTTAATCAGCAGAGGAAATTATACTAGTCCGAAAGTTTCAGCTTCCAGTCTCAGTTTTAACCGCTCAAAGAAGGGTGCGATGGTATGGACGTATCCTGCGCCTATCTCCGAGTCATCCAACCCGCGCGGTCCTGGATTCTAATCCGTCTGCAGCAGGATTGAGACGCCCATGAGGCACACCTCGCACTTGATGGCTTGATGTCGTCGCAAAAGATCTGCTATCCTGTGGAGTGCCTCTATCTTAAGCGGAGCAGCTCGCTACCGATCGTCAGCACTGGCGAGAACTTGTGTTTCAAGTTGGCTCTACGCACCGCACGGTGCTCGAGGATTAGTGAGTGATTGAGTGAAGTTTCAGTTAATTTTTTTCATACTTGAAGAGGTACTAGAGAAACCTGAAAATGCCACCACTACTTAACATTTTCATGTTTTTTGGATAGGAACATAACTTTTACTATTGTGACCCTGAACAACCTGTCCAAGGTGCCTTCTCCTTTGAATCCCAACATGCTTTTCATAAAAGTCCTCGGCAATAAGATTTAAATCGTCGTTATAAAATCATAGTATAAAAGAATCATTAGAAGTTCGTTTTTGTTGGACTTAATGTAATATTTTGTAATATTTTACCGTGAAGATAAAACCCCGCGACATCTCTGAAACAAAAATCGCGTCTGATTGCACGAGTGCTTACCAGAAAACCGCAACAGCTAAAAGAGCTGACCATACCAAAAACATTCAAATATCAGGTAACAAAGCCATACTTAGCAAAGCTACCGGCGAAATCGTTGCTACGAATAAAATATAGCTAAGACACTTATTAAATGACATTTTCATTCTCTTTAAACTAGATATTTTAAAATTCTCTCTTCTCTATAACACTTTCTAACTTTCAATGGGCTGTGGTCAGCATGATGGGCCAGACGGCAGTCCTGACATGGTCAAATCACATGGCACGGAGAGGCTGGTCTCCAAAACTGCGTAGAGCGGGATGCGATGGCTACCGGTGGAGTATCAGGAGCTAATGTGGCGACTAAGGAAAAGTGAACTATGTTATCACCGCCTCAACATAGCTCAGTTGGTAGAGCAGCATGCCGCGAGCGCATGGGTATTGGGTTCGAATCCCTGTCGTGACATTTGTCACATTTTTCTAATATTTCTTGAAACTTAATATAAATGGTATATATTATCTCCTTGTAGAAAGGAATAAATGTCAGGTAATGGATTTGTTTATCAATTGTCATAGTTTCTGCTAAACTAGTGGCAAAATCCACTTCAATTCCATAATCTATGAATGTATAACATGATTTCCCCTAGTTTGTTCTGTTTTGGGCAAGCAATATCAAAATGTACTTTGTTCCGAGCTGTACAGTCTAAGAGTTCAAAGCGCAAACTCAGTTAGTCGTCAGGTGGCAATATCTGAACTGTACGAATTAACGGGAAAGTACCTCATCCCTGGAAGGTGATTTAGTTCAGTCAGTAGAGGGCTGTACTAGTAAGCTGAGTCGTGATGGTGCAAGTCTACTCTCGGCTGTCAATCTGAAAATTTCTACTGCTAACCCAGCAGAAGAATGGGTACCTGGCATGAGCTGGTGAAAGATAAAAGAAGGAACTGGCCACCCTTCCTAACGATGCCGTGGCTCTGGACATGTGATTCTAAACCTCGTCACGTCTTCGATGCTCTGTGACTGAGTATGGGACTACCTTACGCCGTACCACAGGCTAACCCTTTAAAGATAGGTCTTCCTTCCTGAAAATTTGTCGGAAATGATGTAATGAAAATTTTTAACCATTGTATAAGAAGTCAGTTAATAGCCGTCGACTGTCTGACGTAGGTACGGTAAAAAGATAACCCACTGATTGGAAAAGCTACCTTGAAAAAGGTAGTTTCGGGAATGTTTAATTACGAGATGTTTGAAGTATAGTGCAAATTGTTCTAACTGTGATTAAACCAAGTCATAGTCGTAACTAATGTTTTGGTTCGATGTTGGATTTGCCATATTAATACTGTATTATGAGAAGGCAATAGTATGTGTAAACATTGGTTGAATGTGCCTAGGACAATTATGAAAATGTTCTTGAATACCTGGGGGAATCATGCGGGGGGGTCTGTGCAAGGGGCCAGCCTTGATTTCATAATTCTGTTCTTCTGAAATGTCTTTCCTATGGTTTCTGTGCTGTGATCATCATTAACTTTCAATCCATATCCTTTTACCTTAGCTGAGCTTAATGCTTCATCATGAAACCGTGACATTTGCATAACAAACACGGTGTTTCACATCAGATAAGGACAATAGAATGAAAGGCCCACAATAAAATAAAGAACAAAATTAGAAAGCAGCCACAAAAACATAAATGAAAGAAATGAAGGGGGAAACACAGCATAAATGAGGAAAGAAAAAAGTAATACAGAACTAGAAACAAAAAGAAAGAACGAATCATAAACTATATAAAACTTAAACGTGGCGACGATTGGTGTATATTTACCTGCCCATGATTCTCCTGACCAAGAGGAATCAAGTGATCCATAGGAACTGCTTCTACTGAGGGAAAGAACATCAAGAAATTAGTCATTGCTTCAGTATACTAGATTAAAATAAATAAATTTCAAGACAGATAGTTATAACTGAGCTCTTAATACCGTACCTCTTAACAAATAGATATATACAGCAGTGCATTTAAGAATTTATACAGCATACATTACCATTAATAAATATAATTTTAAAATTTCAACATTAAGGACAATTTTAAAGATTGTGTTTTTCATACTTGATGGACAGTGTCTAGTTAATGTGCTTTGAAAATACACAGCATCAATTTACAAGGTATGTATTCCATACAAGTATTACTGTCAGTAACATCAATTGTACGTTTGTGACTGTACTAGAAATATGTTGGGAATGATTTTGGAAATGCCACGGTAAGATTAAGGGTAGTTGATGTATACTGTACATTTAAATAGGCACTTGATACTTCTTTCTCAGTTTATCAACATAGTAGCATTACTATCAGTGAGTTGATACAAATGAAAAGAGTTAGTTTAAGAACTAAGGAACAAGTACTATAGCAGTTGATAGATTACGGCTACTCTCCATTCTCAAGTAGATGGAGGATTTCAAGTAGTTAGGGGAGGGGATAAAAACAATTCCCAATACATGATTATCTGGGTTTTGAAAAAAAAGCAAGTCACGATAAAATCAGGATAATAATTACTCAAAAATTATCAAAATATTATGAGGTCACAGTGTTGGCTTTGAATAGACTTAAAACAGAAAGTATCTTCAAAAATAGGGAATTTCTGATAGGGTGATAAACACATTGACAAGAAATTCAGAATAACATGCCAAAATGGAATAGGGTTGCCAGGCTTTTGCTTTTAAGCAGACTCAACAAAAGTTTCCTCTAGCCTAACCCCAAATTTGTGACAAAAGGGCAGAAGGGGTACCACACCACCATACCCAACTACCCATTCCACAAAGTTGAACTCCCAGTTCTTACAACCACCAGCCCCATTGGGTTTTGACCTATCTACCAGAACTTCCTTCCTGAAATTTTCTGCAGGTATCTAATAAAGCTGATGAGTTTGTTGAATACATGCCAAAAAAATGTGTAAGCACTTAATCAAAACTTGAACCCTTATTCACGATGCATGGTAAGTAAACAAAGGTGATTACCACACATCCCTGATTTAAAACAAGTAGGCTTACTTGCAAATAGAAAAATTTACATGGGGCTTAAGAAAGGGATGGGCTTAGATGAGGGGAGGGCTTACTGGAAAAATATAAAATTGAAAATAATGGCTAATGCAAAAGCCAACTAATTCATACTACTTGAGATTTTCTTTGTGGCCATATTGAATAACTGTTCTTTTATAGGATGTAAGCAGAGGTGATTACCCAGAGTGCTGTGCTTCCAAAATAATTAATCTTTTGAACAGATAATGATCTATTCCCCACAATGGCCTCTTACATAAGAATGGAAACTTATACATTATATTACAATCCTAGGTTTTACAGTGGGGTCTATTCAAGGGGGCGTGTTTGAGGGTAGGGGCAAAATTATGAACTTAAGGATACTAAGATCCTTATCCTTGGTGGAAACTTACATTGATACAGTACCTATGTAACTTGAACTTTGAGAAGAGAACTCTTTACCTATCCATATTGTGTTCTGTTTGTATGTTAAAACACAAGGATCTCTCTCTCTATCTGCCATATACAGTGATCCTGGTAACCATGGTACACCAGTCACAACTGTTCTTTGTCAATCTCAACAATTCAATAGCTTCCCAAACAATCCAGTCTGCAGTGCTATTCAGAAATATCTTCTTAGGACATAAGTCTTCACATGGTGTAGATTCTGGGGGGGGGGGGACTCGTCCTCTCACTTTTCAGGATGGGGGACAACAGCTCCTTTATCCCACCCACTTTTAGGCCCAGATATTTTAAATTGTCTTTGCTTCATCCTTTTGCCCCCCCCCCTCCCGTTTTTACAGCGATCTGCACCATGAGTGTACATGTCACTGTTCTAAGCAAAAAGTAAGCACAGTTTTTTCAATTAGAAAGGTCTTTAAAGACCCAACTGGAAGCTGCTAGCCTGAAAGCATAAATAAATCTGATTTAGTTACTTGAGTCCCATTCAAAGGCTAAGCTCTCTATTCCCAAAATCAACTTTATAACTTAGGGACAGAATGCTGATCTAATTTACCTTCCTCTTGAAATAGGAGCTGATATCGGTCTTTTCTTCCTTGAAGGAAGAGTTGTCTGCTTGCCATATCCTACAGCTGTTCTTGTTGCCATTGGCACCCACGCATAAGGCCCAACTTCTTGTGGATTAATTCTTTGAACATTCTGCATCTGTTGCCTTGGTGATTTATAGAGATTTGGTTGTGAGCCATATTTAGTCATACCATTCTTTTTCTTGTCTGAGCTGCAATTGATAAAAAGCATAACTATAAAATACATTTTACATGTAACAGGGCAATATTAAACTCATGCTGTTTAAAATAGTGTTATCAAAATAACATCTGTTTAAGGTGAATGGGAGAATGCACAATGCTTCAACTGGTGCTTAGATATGAACCTCTTTCAGAGTAGCACATCAATTATTCATCCGAAATTTACACAGCTTAAAAAAGTAAATAATTTGGGGCTTATCATAAATTTAACAAGAAGGGACATCGTCAAATATATATAGACATAAAAGCAAATTTTTGTATGCTTCATAAATCACTGGATGTGTCAAGCACGAGATACGGGTTGTTTGACATGGAAAACCAAAAATGTCACTACTCAGCAGTTTAATGCTTTCATGCCTATGTTATCCTTTGGTGAAAGCTGTGTGAAGATCTCTACCAATATTGTATGTTTTGCTTGTTTGGTATTTGTTAACAACATAGCAATTTGGTCCATACTGCTAGCACTATCAAAACTGACCAGTTTTCTTCCAGTAAAGCTTTCTCTCAGTGGTGTCTGATGATGACTTGCATCTGAAGCAAAAATTATGATCTTGCAGTAGTGAAATGTATCATATCTATACCATTGATACAGACAACATCACAATTTGGTTATCAATGTATGCCTAGAATTCACCACTAACTGAGGAACTACGGTGCAGATAATTAAATAAATTTATAAAAATGGAGCACAATAAAAAATTTCCAAGTAGGTTACGTAACACGATTGGGGTCTCCATTAAAAGTCTCTTTTTGAGATTGAGGGGTTTGACTGTTACCCATGTAAATGGGTCATATTACTGAAGCATTGAAAACTTTAAGACCAGATGTCATTGCTAACATTACCCATGGTCCTTCCAAGAATCAAACCCCAACCATCTGGAACATGAAGGCAAGGAACTTGTCTACTAGACCGCAGTGGCTCAGTTGGCTAAGTGACATGTATGATTAAACCCATGCATCCTCAAATAGCAACAAGAAATCTTTATATGATGTCCTGAAGGTAGCACACAATATACCAAATACGGGGCCTACTCAGGTAATGTCAGTGGCATAACTGCGCAAAGTGTATAGTAGATATATATGAATCTAGAGTGTAGAGTTAAGCTCACTCAAAACAATGGTGTTTAAAATGTCAAGTGCAATGATGCCTAAACTAGACAGTTTTGATAAGGGTTTTAGGGGGGTAGGGTGGGGTGGCTTTTCTTACTCTTTGCTCAATACAAGTCAGGGTTGCCACTTCAAGGTATTGAGTTACTTTGAAAGAAGTGGAAACAAAAAGTGAACAGGAAAAAAATTACAGATAAAAAATTAACAGTTTCCAAGAAGTTAGTGGCTGACATTAGACCTAAAAGTGTCACAATCACAAGTTAGAAGAAAGCAGGCTGAAGACAGGAGAGATTTGATCTTGGCAGTCCTAGGAAAGGAAACTGTTACCATGAAAATTTCTGCTTGTTTTAAGAACAGAAACAGAAACGTCATGTGGGGAGTAAGAATATCGAGTGGGCCCTGACCTGACGAGGGGAAGAGGAACCAACTCTTATTGAAGCTGGTCAAATATGTTGAGATAACATTTTGGTGCACCTGCCCAAAAATGACAATACCCCATGCAAAGCATTACCTTATAAAGATATAACACAACGTCTGGT
>JAAAKL020017884.1:0-10446 GCA_010016065.2 Carybdea cf. marsupialis auct. non (Linnaeus, 1758)
ATGAACACAGGCAAGTACACTGTAAACGACTGATGCAGGCTCTGCCAGAATATTAGTCTGTTCTGAATTTCAGACCCTAAATGTGTACATGATCACCCCCGTCATGAAAATCAATGAGTTCCTCCCCCTGGGGAGCAATTATACGATCATGCGAATAAACCGATTTTCCTGATGATTTTCAAACTGTTGGGGTTTGGCCGTCCATACAAAGGTTTAAAAAACCGAGTTATCGTTTACTGTGCAATATATATACATCAATACCCGCTATGGAATGTTCTTAATATAAGTCCAACTTAAGCTTACTTCGTTCTTAAGATGTTCTTAACTTTCACTATTTCCAAGGGTTGCGTTCTTATGAACCATGTTCAAATTAGGTGTAAAAGATCTCTTTTGTCTACCAAAGTTAAAGTTAGCTGCTGCCGCATAAAAAGCCGGAAAAAAGCTTGAAAAACAGCCAAAATGGTAGATCAATTTATATCCACCAGAGATTGGAATGATTTATTAAGAAATCGAAGTTCACCTTGACCGTACTTTTCTGCACCATTCATCGTACGATAGAGATCTCTGAACTTGATAATAAAACTAGATATTCTGAACGTGTTGACATCAGATTGACTCAAAGGAATTTTGTGTGCTATCTACACTTTCACGTGATATGGTCGTTTTCAAAACTTATCTGCAATAAAATCTTCTTCTTTTTTCGTCTTGTCTTAGTAGTCTGTATTGTTATGCCATGGTAGGATACTCAGTGTTGCCGTCGATGTCTCAAGTTTAGTTGAAAAGTTCAATCATGACTTACGTTATAGTGGCAGTGGTAGTCGAGTGGTTCGAGTAGTTGAATACAAGGGATATGAGACTTAAAGGGTTCGAGTTCCAGACTCACTGTTATATTCCTAAGCAAGATATGAACTTGAGTTACCAAGGTGTAGAATCGGGACGTACCTGTGATGGCAAAAAGCAAGTAGGTATTTGGTGTGCAGCTGTGTCTAACGCCCCAATGAGTGACACAGAAAAAATTCATCATCAAAAGCAAGTCTGAGCTATGGCGGAAATATTGGTAGTAAATATACCTCACATATAAAGTTCGCTATGTAAATAATGTATACCGTAACAGAGAGACACAATTCTCTCTGTGACTCTGTGATGATATAAAAGGTGCCTATCATTAACTAGAACTGTCAAACAAGGAAAAAATGTTGTTTTGACCGATTCTCGCACACAGAATGCTCTTGTACGGTACACCGTTGACACTGCTGAGAACTAACATGATGAATTCAAAGGTCAATATGACATCACACTGTCAGGGCCTATGCGTTTTGTCTGCAAAGCCATGCCTTTCCTGTACAAAAAGTTATCCTCTGGAGTACAAAATGCTAGACTGCATCCCCTAATGAAAATATAAAAGTTCATTCAAATTGGTAGAAGCTAGCAATCGAGTCTCAATGGATTGTCTCAATTTGGCATCACACTGTCAGGGCCTATGCGTTTTGTCTGCAAAGACACGCCCTTCCTGTACAAAACGTTATCCTCTGGAGTACAAAATGTTAGACTGCATCCCCTAATGAAAATACATAAGTTCACTCAAATTGGTGGGAGCTTGCAATCGAGTCTCAATGGAATGTTCAAGATGAGGCTAGGGGTATGAACAGTTATTGATAACGTTTGCTAACGTTTGCAAAACCATTCTGAATCACAATGGCTGCATCAATGGAATGTTCAAGATGAGGCTAGGGGTATGAACAGTTATTGATAAAGTTTCCTAACGTTTCCAAAACCATTCTGAATCACAATGGCTGCATTAAGGCTTTTCTAAATGCCATTCCAGTTATCTTACTCGTTATATTTTTTAGATTTATATTGATAATATCTGGACCAACGGAACGTATTCATTACAATTGTTTTCAGCTACAAGTTTACTTTAGAATGTTTCCTTATGACAAGCAATCAGATGTACGAATTTTGGATAGCTATTGTTTACTATAACATTTTCTCACGTATGATTTATTGTTTTAGAATGTTGTTTATATAGGAATTTCAAACCTTAACTATTGTAAATCGCTACTTTAGAAACATGATTTAGATTTATGTGTTTAATCGTTAACTTTATTGGTTTTTTAATCATTAAAAATGTAAAGGAAGTGTCATCTTAAGAACTTTCAATTTAAGAAATTTAAGAACAAGGTTTTGAAAAGTAGGAAGAAGATAAAATTTACACACTGCAGTTACGGACGTCTTTGAGGGGTAACAACAGTTAAGTTTCGAATTTCTACGCAGCTATTCTCAAGCTACTCAAAGTTTTCTTACATAACAAAGTGTACTTAGAGCCAAGCTCAAGCCGAGCTCAAGCCATACTTAGACTGATGGATCCGTACTTGTTTGGATCGGCTATTCGCACAAGTTTCGTACAGCTGTTCAAAATTTGAGCAGTCTGGATCCGATCTCGCATTAGCGCTTTTGATTCGTACCTGAACTAGAAGAATTGGAACTTGGCTATGATGGCGAAAATGCAAGTAAGCACTGGCTGTGCAGCAGTGTCTAATGCTCAAATGAGTGACACAGTACCCGTTGTTTCGCTAACTTAAATTGCATGCAGATTTGGATATCCATGTGGATTCGATCCCGTCTTATAACCCCATTTGAACCCTATTCGTTGAACAGATGCTTAAGTTTCTAGCTGTTTCAAGGGTTTTTAAGCATCAAATATGCGCACAGAATTCCTCAAGCAGCTTAAAGTATACTTTAGTTCCGGATTTGTAAAAAATTAGATTTTGAGCCACTAAGAAATTTTCAATTTTTCTCTACGTAAGCATTCTCTCTCGATTGGCTCACTCGGACAGTAAAAGTTGCCCTTCACTGATTTTTTTCACGTCATCTCTTTTATTGACGCCAGGCCTTCTTGAATTCAGGACAGTTGTCTCTGAATTAGCAGTCACCTTTGTTCTTCTGCATTAAGCATTTATTCAGCCATTATTCATTGTAAACATCTGTGCTTCCTTCTTTTTCTTTATCTTCTGTGTTCAGGTTCCTGTCGATGGCTGTTAATTGACGCCACGTGCTGGATAATGCTTGCTGCGCTGTTGGTTCCAAAGTTTTAAAGTGTGCTACGTTGCTCTAAAGTTTTAAAGAATGCTGGGTTACACTCGACCCCGTAGTTGACCTCGTTTGAGCAGGGCCTCATTTTGGAACAAAGATCATTGGTGGGGGCTAGGCCTAAGGAAAAAGATATATTTAAAGAAAAAAATTTGTTTTGCTTTCCCGGGGGGGGCTATAGGACATAAGGAAATCTTCCAGGAAGGGCTAAGCTCCTCCTACCCCCCACCTCAGCTATGGGCCTGGTTACACTTGAACTTTAGAAGCGAGAGACCACATTGGAATATGGATGCCTTAGTGCGTTTTCATGTCTTATTTGAGGAAATCGAATGAAATTTCGTTTTTAGTTCATTAGATATCCAAACACACCTTCTGGTCATCTTTGATGTGATGAAAATGTGTTCTCCGAACAACTGTTGTCGCTTTCCGAGTGACACCTATATCAAAGTATGCTTATCTTGCCCAGCTGAAAAGTTTTGCTTGTTTCTTGGCCATTTTATCTCGTATTTTATAGGATGGTACACACTTTTGTTCAACATGTTTGGCCGTTTCTGCTGGAGGGTTTCGTCTCTGTATACCCCTGTAACCTGTAACTTTTCCCCCTTATACAATTTTAAAAGTTACAAGGTACTATTTGCTAATAATAGCAGGACGCAAGAGGCAGGGCCATTAAACTTGACTCAAAATATTGCTAAATTAAAAAGAGACCGCTTTGCTGAAAACGGAGCTAAAAAATCGAAGTCCAATGTGACAGAACCTACAGTCCTTGATCTTAAACGCCTGTATTTTATGAAAACCGTACGAGCAGAGATTATAAATAGACTTTGTGAACTCTGGTTTCAGTATGTATAATGTCTGGGTTTTCGAATATGTGTCATATTTAGTACGCCCAAGTTTGATTTACAGAAAGGTATATCTTCTGAGGAAAGTATTTGAAGATCAGGGTGCGTCTGAATGTCGGTTGCACACCATAAACGTATCAAGATGCTCGGGGTATTACAGATGCAGTGTAATGCGCTCTATGCAATTCTATCATAAATGACATTTTCTGGGCAAGAAAACTTCAACGATTTAAAAGAGATGAAGTAATCAAGGTACAAAGAGTTGCTACAGCAATAACAAAGGCACTATTGGAAGTTTTATTGCTACAATCTAGTAGTTGCCGTGAGAGGGTTAGTTGAAATGAAGATTTGCAAGTTAACACGATGTAAGTTCAGCTATAGTATTAAAGAGTGCAGGCAACTGATTGATACACTGCTGGAAGTCACTGAGAAGGCAACTTTTTGTGTACGGCAGAGGTGAGACAACTGTAGCGGCCAATATCGTCTCCATTAGAGATAAAGTATTTGTAAAGTAGTGTGCTATTTCACACCAAGTTGTATACAAAGAGACGGATATGGAATGACGTGACTAGATTATTGTTGTAAAAATGAAAAAGAAGCGATTGAGTTGACTTGGGCACACACAGAGAAAATGCGGAGGGAAAGTGATGACGTCAAATATCAACAATCTTGGAAATAGTAAGACTTGACTTCAGATATCTAAAAGCAACTGTGGAATAGACTTTTTCTCAAAATGGCAGACTTGTAGTGTATATAGTGAAGTAGAGGCTTTTTGTACTGTATATTATTTACACCACCCACCCAAAGGGAGAGGAAGTTTGAAAAGCTCATGTTGTACATGACTACCATATGCCATAAAGTAGTTCAAGCCACGTCTTAACTAAGAGGGCTCACGCCGCACCTTTAGTGCAGCTGAGGACTAGAAGCTGAAAGTGTGGAGGAGTACATTCAAGAAAATGATTTGAGTTTGGATCAATCTGTGGAGCTGGGAACTAATTTGCATCATCATCAATGTACCTCTTTCCTCTTTCTACTTAAGAAGTGAACGGTCAAAACTAAAAAGACAAAAGGTCGAACTGAATAGGGGCTGGCCCCTTTCTCATCGGAGGCTATGCACCTGTGAAAACGTGACTTTGCCGATAACTACCAGGAAATCAGAACATGTTTTTGGATGTCGCTCTTTTTCTCGCCTTTCCTTCTCCAAGGCTGATCTACTGAGAGGCAGATTTTTGACCATTTTTTTCACAAAAAGGAACGTAGGAACCGGGGAGTACGTGCCCCTCCAAGGTTTTACAAAAAGCAAAAAGTTCCCTTTTAGTAAAAAAATTGCCCCTTCAGCCAAAAATGCTCCTTGAGTCAACAAAATGCCTCTTTAGTCATCTCGTCGTTTTCTAAAACATTCAGTTTAAAACATTTTATTGTCCACTGTAACCATATCACACCAACGGGGGTTGCTTTGTAGTCTCGTCGGTTACGGGCGCCCAAAAAGTGGCTATTTAGCGAAAATTAAATACGAAATTCAATAAAAGGGATTAAAGACTGATAAGAGATCTTCTGAGAGTGTAATTGAAGACACGCACGTAATCAAACACTGAATGGCTCATGGAGAATTGAAGTTTATGAAAGAATTTCCTCCTTTTACAATATTTAGCTCTTAGGGTAATACTTAGTTTCGTAACAAAGTGCTCATCACAAACAGAGACGTAGGGACCAGGGGTACTTGGGGCACGTGCCTCCCAAGATTTTGTATCAAACAAAAATTGCCCATTTCGGTAAGAAAGCGCTTCTTTTAGTTGTATTTCAATTGTGTATATTCTCCTCTGGTCATGCCCGAAGTTAAAATGATCAAGCATTGGTACTTCATACTATTATTAACTGTGGATCATGTTATTCACTCTTAAATTAGACGTATAGTAAAGTGCCCCTTTCGTGAAAAAGTTGTCCTTTCACTGTTGTGACCCCCCTCCCCCCGTTTGAGATGCTTCCTACTTCCCTCGTCACAGTATACGGGTGTTTCGGTGACATTGATATCGATCTCTTAACAACATACTGTAATCGTTATTTCCAATGCCCTCATCTAGCTTTACTAATTCATTTCATAACTTATCCACCCGGTTTAGACTATTTTCTGCAACCTGTGTCGGACCAAAAAGCTTCAGCAACACAACCTGGTAGAGCCTACTCAGTGTACATGTACTATGTACTACCAGGCCTACATCTGCGAGAAAAAAGTGGGTCAGTGGGGGCAACGTTCTTCGATTTTTATTAACTCATTGGTGCTAAAATGACAAGCGAAACTAGCGTGATACACTTTTCGCGAAAATGCTAGAATCGTAACGGAATCCCTCATCCCAGACTCCTGCACGCGTATGTAAAGCGATAATAAGGAACCAAATAAGTCTTGTTTCCTTAATGGCCACTTCATCATTGTTGTCGAAGGAAGTGTGTATTGAATTACCGACATTATTGGTAATCTCTCCAAATACTGCGAAGTCCCTAAACTGTTATGTTTAACAACACATGTACCTCGACAGACATGTTTACATCTGTCCGTTTGAAGTCGATGTGTCTCACCATGCCCTGGTTGGTGTAGCTGGCATTTTCCAAAGCACAGTAGGTCTGTGAGATTTTCTCTTATCCGACTAGCATTTAACGTGAGCTGATTTCTTGGCTTTAAACAGAGTAACTGGGAGCCATGACTTGTTTGTCAAATCTCCCTTTTTGTTTAGCCTGGCACATTTACAGTTGTGATAATCTGGCCTGATTATCCCCCTCCACCCAAGATTACAAGTTTCCTTTTTGTTAGCACGAGGAAAACCACATCGCAGTTCATTTGTCTTCAAAAAATTTCCGCTGTGTTGAGCCTTGCCCTTATCTGTCTTCGTTTCACCTCATTGCACGCTTGCTTAGATAAGCTTTATGGTAACCGATGGTTTTCATTTTTGTGTTGGTGAACATTGTAGCAACCCGAGATTTATGGTTGTCTGCATTGTTTTGTTCCCATGTAGTACGGCATTTTAAAATGACGACATTATTTTGTTGTGCTTGCGCCATTTCTGTGACGCAAAGCAAGGTTACGGAAGCTACCAACGCCTTCAGTGAGCATCCGCTGACCAGAGGATCCCACCATGATGCCAGTGTTGTTGAGTGGGTGGACACCTCAAGGAAGCCATTGCTGCGGGAAGGCAGACAGAAGTTGAAGAGTTTAGTCAAGTAAATATCACACCGAAGACCGACATAAAAATACACTGTCTTTGTTAGGAGTATTTCAGGATTCTCACTTGTACGCCAAAGGCATCGTCTTCACCATGAATCCTTGTGCGCGTTGTAAGAAAACTGTGTATCCAATAGAAAAGCTCAACTGCCTGGACAAGACATGGCATAAGATGTGTTTCACCTGTGAGGTATGCAATATGAAACTAACTATGAAGACTTACAAAGGATACAACAAATTGCCATACTGTAACACGCATTACCCGACGACAAAATTTACGGCAGTCGCCGATACTCCTGAAAATAAGCGTCTTGCAAAGAACACTCAACAGCAAAGCAATCTTGTCTATCACTCAGAATTCGAGAAGGCGAAAGGGCATTACACCGCGGTCGAGGAAGACCCAGAAATTCTTCGAGCAAAGAAGAGTACAAAACAGACAAGTGATATTAAGTATAAAGGAGGCATAGGGCACCCAAACCAACCTACAGAATATGTAGGACGAGACGAAGCACCACCAAGAAGTGAACCTCACCGTGTTGAAGTACCACCACCACAACCGGAACCAGCAGCACCACCACCCCAGTCGATTCCAAAATCCTCAGGTAGGAAATTTATATCGTATTTTATGAAGAAGAGGCAGTTGAATAGTACATATGATAACATATCAGCCACCATCATCATTCTATGGCCATTTTCTTGTTCCTTTCGAAGTCATATTTTTCATGGCAAGTCGAATGTAGTCATCCAGTTGACCACATGGAAGCAAATTTTTTAGCTAGATTAGGGGATAATGTTTAATTGTGGTCGATTTGTTTGTCGTCTGCGATAAAATTTCGGGCTAAATCTTCGACAATGCTAATGGATTTGCTGTCCCCATGGTGAATGACCAGCAGCGAAATCGATAGTGATCTCACTGGAAATGACCTTCCAGCATATTGCCTGATGTTCACATTGTTTTTACAATGAGAATGCAGCGAGTCGGGAGCAGAAAGGAATGAGATTAGTTGCACCCAACATCTTAAAGCGACGAGGCCTTGTTGCTTACATCGTATAAGGAATGTAGGCGAGTACACTGCTTTGAAATTGAAAGATGTCGTACACGAGGGAATTGAAAACCCAGGCCACTTCGAGAATGTGACTTATTGTGTGTCGTGTTGTTAGCTATTGTTAAGTCTAGTGGATGTTGTTTTGCGCTCCCATTTTTCTGCCAACTTGCCAGTTTCTGATTGTTTTCGGTTACTGATCCATTTCAGATTGAAATAGGTGTTAACTTGCCTTTGTTTTCTCGAATGCTTTACTTTTAATTTTACTGCGCAGGCCTTAGTTGACTTGATGATAGAACGAAGATAAAAACATCTTCATAAATATGCACCTCGAGGGAAAGGCATGAAACAGGATGTGGCCAAATTTGGTGCTTGTAGGAGTTTCTTGCGCACTCATAAAAGAACGACATGAAAATGTCCTTGTACAGTCAAAAGTAACGTCGAACAGATATTAGTCACGATAGGAATTCTAAAGCAAATCGAGTTTTGTAGGATAGGACTTTGAGTAGGGATGTAGACGTTGACTTACCAGAACGCTCCGACAACAAATTGAGATTCCTTTGCTTTAAAAGGCTTTTATCTACATGGAGAGCCGACAAAAGCTCGTACCGTGTAGGACCAGCTACCATCAGCATTTCCGTTATTCCTAGATGAGAAAGTGAAATATAGTTATTAGTAGATGGTGAATGATCTATCACTCAACATTTATTAATTGTAACGTCATCATCATATTATTCATGTTTATCCGCATTTTAAATGTATCTATGGGATGTTTAGGACATCATTTTTAACGTTCTTCCACATCCAGTAATGAAGGAAAGCTACTAAGTAGGCCTATTCATTAGTGATGCTCAAAATTGCATTGCATCAAAGCTTAAGCTGACGTATATCTTATATGTACCAGTAAAAACTATGATGGTGTATGAAAAGATAGCCATATTGTATAAAAGCACTGAAAACTCTACGGGAATTAAGATTTTAGATATCCTGTAAGGTTGAATAGCCCAAAAGCTCGTTATGAATCATACGTTTTTAGTTCACTTTGTGGTAATCCTTTGAAAATCAGCAACGTCTGTTTTTTGATGTCAGATGTATTACATTACATGAATAACTGATTGATATGATTGTCGCTGTGGTGTGGGTATGCTTCTCCAACTTAAGACATTTCACAAATTTTTAGAATGCAATTTATGGCAGTTGCACCACCAGGCTTAGCTTGTAATGGCATAACAGTTTATGTAGATGGAGCGTCGGTTTCATATGGCCATGTCATCTTTGCTAGTTACTTGAAAGGCCCAGCTGCAGCTGAGGATGAGGTTACCTGATCAACAGACGAGTTTATTTAAATCAAGTGTCAATCTATTCGAGGTTTTCATTAACTTGCAAATTATTCAAGATCGGTTGGAAAATGTGACCTTAGCACAATATTGTCACAACGTTATTTGAGTTGGTGGCAAGGTTAAACAATAGGTCACAAATTGTTGACTAGGGCTTTTAGTGTTGACCAACAAATCGTTACTTAATATTTTGACCTTTTTTATTGAATACTACACATTCTTCTACGTTTAGACATTCGTATATTCTCTAACACAGCCTGCTTAAGTGGAGCACCTATGCATATGATAATATTTTTATAACTTCGTATGGCTGCCACTATTGATGCAAAAACTAGTGCTTATATTATGACAACCAATAAAAATGTAGATATCAGAAATTAGATTCAAGATGGGATGGTTTCATTATACGTCAGCTGTATTTAATGTAATAGTTTGTGGTAACATCATTTTGTATGTTGTGGGATCAAACTTCTAGGCTTTATTTCAATGGTGAATATTCTGGCTTAAAAGTCTTTTTTCTCTTCCCCCCCTCCCTCCCCAAGCAACTCTTATTTGTTCCCTGTTTTGGGTTGCAGGGATATGCTAATATTGAGGGGTGGATTGAGCAGTTAACATGGGGTAACCATGGAGTAAGCCCCTTAGCTTAATTTTGTTTTAGCTGTTTTCTTGTCAAGTCAACCTATTTTTTACCAACTAATTTATTGATGTCCTAAATGCTCTTTGAAATTATTGGTTTGTAAGTTGATGTTGCAATTTATCAATTTATTCACAAGGGTAACATTTTTTTCTTTACTCTACTTGATTTTCCAAAATGGATTTGGTAAACGTGCTAACTTTGTAACAACAGGCAATAATCAAGATTTACTAATAATATAGTGTTATGATCTTTTATCATAAAGAAGGTAATCCCTGGAAAAATT
>JAAAKL020017885.1:0-10446 GCA_010016065.2 Carybdea cf. marsupialis auct. non (Linnaeus, 1758)
CATAGGCAAACCATCCTTTCTCGGCCACGCCCTCGGCCACGCCCATGGGAAATGGAAAGCCCGGTTTAGCCCCCCCCCCCAATAATTATTTCGTGGTTACGGCACTGCACTTATGTAAAGCCATATCCAAGAGCTTTGTAACAAAGACAAGGTTTGCTTGCATCATTTGTGTCTATGACTCGTCTTCGTTCTCGTTAGTTGCTTCGATTCACTTCGTTTTAATTCTCTCTCTTTCCGCATGATTAGTCGGAAGCACAGCTCTTCACAAAATTCATGGATACATCTTCCCTTTGTAAATATTGAATTACTCTTGACAAGTTTATGATAAGTTGTCCTCCCTTCATGTAAACAAGTGGAATAGCAGTCATCTTGGCATGACGACGGATGAACCAGAGTAGTCAGAAAAAGGAGTACTACTGCCACTAGCAATGCCATTACTGTTACATTTGCTTTTAGTAATAAGCAAAAACTCTTTACTGTATCTACGAGGTATAATGAAGTGAAAAGGGCTTATTAATTACAAAATTATCATAACTGTAACAAAATGCAAAATGAAAGAACTAAACACCTTCAAGTATATTTATCTATTACGGTCCCTGTGTGCTCGAGTCGTGAATTCTTCTACATCATTCTCATGCATGTACCTCTTGGCCTCACAAGCGTAATTTCAGGGGCTAGGGGGGGCGGGGGGGGAGGGCAGGTCCTCTGATAACTTAAAGTTTCTTTAGATTCCTAGTTCTTGCCGTTCGATTATTAATTGAAAATATGTGTACTAATTCTGTGATTATTGTTGCTATTTCCTCCATCTTTCTCTGATTTTTATGTCATGTATTGAGTCAGCAGTGTCGCTCCATGTTTTGTTAAGGGACACTACCTGACTATAACGTCAGCACTTGTAAAGGTCTTTCAGTTATTGTGTTATCAAGATGTTGTTCAACACGTAATTCTAGTCTCTCAGTTATTGATATCCAGTACGCGACATTTTATACCATTGGATCTTGTTTGCTGTAGTTCCAGTATATCTAAATAAGTGGATTTCATTCACGTAGACATGGCCATCTACGTAGTCTGGTCTCATGAGACGTGAGTTTCCTATCAATGCTTTCCTCGCCGTCTGACCTCAATGGCAAGCCACAGACAAGGAACGTGTGCATTGGATACGAGTTACAACATAAAAGAAGCATTGTGTCTATTAGAACAAGACAAACCATTAACAATGAAAGAAAGAAGCACTGCTACTAGGTGGCATTGATTCTATGACGTAATCTAGAAGCCACTCTTTTGCTTCCAATTCTTAACGTGGTGAAATTGCTATGAAATCACAATGCAACTGAAAAACAAATCGTAATTTTACAATCAGACAAAGGGTCCCTGGAAACCAAACCTATGTATGCAACCACAAGATGTTAGAAATTATTTTACAAGTCTTTTATGGATGCATTGCAAAATACAGTCCATTTGTTTCCATTCATTGGTGGTATATTACCCAGGTTTTGAACACATGGTTTTACTTCGGCAGTCATTCTAACTTCTCTTCTAAAGAAAGATTTTGATCGTCTTTTATTGCATTACTAATCATCAAGCAAAGGAATCGTATATTTTTGAAGTAAACCCTGAAATGAGACTTTTCATTACATTTGGGGCAAATCCTATTTCTTACTGTTGAGTAACCAGTTAAAAGACATACAAATATGGAAAATAAGGAAAAAGATAAATTCAGAACTTTAAAAGTACTAGTTTTAATGTAAATATTTGAAATGAACAGAACACTCGGGATGGCCGCCAAGGAAAAGGCCATCAAGAGCAATGTCCTCTAAAAAGTCAATAATGGATAAAAAAAATTCAATAAACAGACCAGTAACCTAAAAAGTCAATAATGTCAAATGCCAACTTCGCGGTAACGATTAGTAGAATAAGTAAAATACATTGGCATGAGGTAACAAATTAGGCAAAATCTATGGTAATATTACAACTGCTGCAAGGCATTTTTCTAATTGACAAAAAAGATAGACGTGAAATTGAAATATATTTCCATGCATTTAGCAGTGTAAGTCGATGAAATATACAATGTCATAAACAAGCTAACAAAGTTTTCAACGACGGTGATCATCATCATCATCATCATCATCATCATCATTATCATCATGCACTTAAACGTCCGTTGGGCACTTCCGAGAGTGTTAGAAAATTTCAAAAACACTTTTATGTGATAAGGACAGAAGAACTTGAGCAAAAGACTTTCTTTGGCAAGAAGGCAAAAACAGATCTCAAGATCGAATGTCATTTACATTCCTGTGTAATCTTAGAACCTTCAAAACTGATAGCAAGTGGAAACGTACAGCTTAGAAGAATACAAGCAAGTGCATCAAGATTTCCATCACGTTGATGCAAAGTTATTGTCGCATAGTGGATACTAGTCCAATCCCAATCTTTCAATTTCCCCGACAGTTATTGTATATTGTAGTTGAAAAGTAGTTCATGGTTTAGATGACGAGAGCAAGTAGACAAATTAAAGATTTCTAATTTATTTTATCGATAGCCAAATTAAAGATCTTGGCTTATTAGCTAGGTTAAAAACGTCTACCTTATGATATTGTGCTTCCAACTCTATCTCTATGCCCTATGAATGTTCATTTATTTTTCACTAAACGTGAAAAATCCTCAACAGTGTAGATAGCTGAGTAGGATAGGAGAACTTATTGACCAAGAACAAAAAGCCACCATTAAGATCTATGAGTTTTTGTGTTCATTAGAGGTATAATTTATAGTAAATTAACAATCAACTCGTAAAGATGTTAAAGAGAAATATAGCAAACATATGAGGACCAGATATTGTGTCAATCATAATTAATTTTGTATCAATTAGAGATAAAGCGTAGAGATAAAGTTTATGAAGACTTTAAACCCTCTAGTAAGGAACCTCGGATGTCTTCCTTGCTTATACACCAAGTCTCACACACCAAGAGGACATTTAAATGCTATGATACATCACTCCCATAAGAATGAAATAAATGCACTTCCAAGTAGTTGTAAGTAGAGAAGACGCATCTGTCGCTTACCTTATATAGTTCTCATCAATTCTTTTTGGGCATTTTTGACAAAATCTATCTTCAAGTATGTGAACCAACAGTAATGATCAATTAGACTAATAGTAGAAAATGAAGCACTTTTGCCAGGTGTAAGTGCGTCAGTAGGAAAAGGTTTGTTGGGATTAGAGTTTTAAGTACAAGTCTATTGATGAAAAGTAAATTAGCAGCCGTTTTTACATAAAGTTAGGGAAGATTTGTACTGATTTCTGTTTATCTAAGGGTATTTATCGAAAGATTTATAACAGACCTGAGGGATTAATTTGCTCTCCATGTAATGAAAGCGTCGATATTTTCGTGTTAACCCAGCTCACAGACACGAATTGCGGCTCACTGACTGCACTATTCTTTAGAAACATCAGGCATCAATTGAATATACCACATTGTGTCTATGGTTTCACAAAAATAAAAAAATCTGATATAAGCATAATTTTTATGCAAAAGATTGCAGTACAAGGAGTATGGAATGCTTGATTAAGAGACAATACTACAAAGGTATTCCGATCATGATGATGATACGTGGAATATGAGAATGTGACAGTAATTAACGCAGATTAAATCACTAGCATCAGAAAAATTATTTCCAGTACAAACCATTGTTACTTTTTACAAGTTGTTTCAAATAGACAATCTCCTGTTTAATATCAAACTATAAATGTCAGACCAATGTTTTATTTCCCAGAACCCAAATTAACACCTATTGTTTTCAATTGGCTCAATTGCTGAACTTGAAAGGGTCTGAATATATCAACACGTTGACGTAGTTGAAAACAGTTAGAAACATAATTGGAATTCCAAGCTACTTTTGCTTACTTTGACAATAGAAGGTAATCATTACAAGGAAGTAATTTACAAGTCCAGGAGGCAGAATATGAAGAAGATGGTTGTGAAAATGCTTCACCGACAAAAGTTCAAAAGAGAACGTGTTATCGTGATGTTCTTACTTCCAGCTGTGCACTCTAGAATTATGGACAAGACTGCCTGTTATATAGTATTTCTCACTACTCTTATCAATTTAATACAATAAATGACCAACTATATATATATATATATATATATATAGAGAGAGAGAGAGAGAGAGAGAGAGAGAGAGAGCTAATAAACAGATTTAAGTTATTAACAGGGCCGTAGGAGAAGGAGGAGATTTATAAACGCATGGTTTTCTTATTTGAATAAGTCTTTATTTTACTTATAGTCATGGAGGGTCTTTTTCCATTTTTGATCACACTCCGAAGAATCTGCCCTACACACCTGTAACTTGTAATTTTTTATTGCTATTAAATGTCTCATTAAATTCCTTGTTATCGCTTACCATATAAATATTAGAACACTGTTGGCATTGCTTCCTGAGATGATACTGGGCAGCCCCTTTTCCCCAAACAATTTATCAATTAGTGGTATTGGCACAGCCACCATATAAGCACCATTTTCCTTCAGCTACTCAGTAATGCAAACTCAATAAGACGTCTTGTTTTTACGCTTTAACCCCCTTGCTGCTTTAAACATGATTTCTCTATTCCTTATAGTCGAAATGTTTAGCTTTCAAAATTTAACTAGTGGAAATCCTGAATCGACAATCCCATCTGTTATGGACCAAAGCTATTTGAATAGGACAGGATTGCCTTTCAACACTTGTACTCGTTATCCGCACTGTCCGCAATTATTGTCATTTTATTAATTTATTAACACCTTGGAGAAAGGACTCGCAATTTATGTATCATCAAAAATACGTAATTTTGTTTGTATTTTGTGCTCAAGTTAACAAGTCTTATAGCTAGCAATTATACTAAAACATCCTCCTGCTGTACGACTTTAGTGGATCCAAAGAGTTTTCGAAAACCTGTCTTGCAGTTTTGTTAATTCGTTTTCCGTTACGATAGCAATACGTTAAGTTCAAATGACGTCAATAGACTGGTGTCTCTTTCGTCACCATGTTCGAAGTAGAACCTTTTAAACTCAATTTGAGGTCTTAGGGACGTGACACTGAGAACAATATTAGTTTTTTTTGTAGGCTGATTATGTTGAAGAAACTGCATAGAGACAAGACCAATTTTTCATTTAGATCTAACAAGAATATGGGAAGATTGATACTTGAGCACAATTCTTCTGAAATTTGTGCGGACTTTACCAGCGAATGATCGTATATTCATTTAATTTTCTACCCCTAGAAAATTGTTAAAATTAGATAAAAGTGAAGTCATTTGCAATGGAGGTCTTCGTTAAAGCCATTTTTCTAGGTTTTTTTTTCTTGGCAGGAGCGCCCATGAGATCAAATCACACAAAAAATGATTTATCTCGCCATGTAATCAAATGATCGTAGCCAAAGCAGGTGTTTCAGAGCAATGAGCTCATCGGTGGTCGCTGAAGTAATAAAGTTTCGGAACATTATGGACTTTGAGTGACACGATGTTTGGGTTTCTGGCAGTTTCTTTGCTGTAAATTGAATATTAAAGATGGTTGAGATAGTCTGTTCTAACCGATGTCTACAAATTCAACATGTAAAGAGATGATATTAATCTTCCATAGAAATAGCCACAAATGTTACCCCTCCTTTTCATATGTGAAATTTAATTTGAGACTCTTTTCGATGCGTTTAATTAGAAATGAAAATCATCGGTGATTCATAGAAAACATCGAACGAAATGGGTTGGGTTTCAATTCTCATCATGGAACACGATTTTGCTTCCGTAGAAGATGCGTCTTTGTTTCAAATAATAAAATTGGATTAAATCTGATCCTATATAGAGAATAAAAACGTGACATTCTTGAATCGGTTTCTTGATAATCTAAGAAAAAAAACCAACTGTGTCACGGTATAAAGCTAGGAATAAGAATTTGCTTCCAAAGCACAATTCTGAAACAAACTTCTCCCCTAAATGCCTTACTTTCAATTTGATAGCTTCTAATTCTGTTCAGTCGAGTTCTCTGTACTGATATGGAACAGGTTACCTACCAAAGAAAGCCCAATATGGTGCATTGTGCACTGACGCAAGAGCCCCTACCATGGCGCTACTGCGCTTCCAGGATGTTGAGAAGCGAGATTTTTTAACGCCGTGGACATTGATGACTGAGAAGAGCTGTTCGATGACCGTAGTGAATGGAGCAGATTATTACACGAGGGAGACAGTGCCTGGAGTTGCTTAATCGCCGGTTCATATCCAGCACCAATGGTAGTGTTAACTTTTGATATCTGATTACAGACTCAAAACTTGACTATGTACACCTTTTACTTGGCTGACATTAGTGATAATTTTTAATCTTAAAAGATGAAAATGCTATTTACCTTAATGGTATATCACTGTATCTGTTTACTAAGCCATGGGGCACAATAAATTGAACAAAAGAAACAAATCGATAAAATTCATCATTTGAACTTTGAGTCACCTTCGTGATCATTTTCATTCTTAAAATATGAAAAAGTTATTTGGGTAGATGGAGTACCGCTGTCTCGTTTACTCAGAAGAGAAAGAGAAGCTCATAACAGAGTTGACGTTACCTAGTTAAAATGGTACGTGATAAAGTAATTCGAAGCCCCTAAACTGCCTTTTGGTACCTATTGATGTCTTCTCGTTCTATTCTTATTAGATATTTCTGCTGTTGCGCAATAATTATTGATAAATGGATCACTATTTTCTCACTCGTTGCAAAATAAAATATCCTTCGATTTGCCGATAACTCCAGCTCTGAGCTAATTCAAATATTGTTTGTTTCTTTATTGCATGTCTAATAATTGCATCAAATGTAAGAAAAGTTGGTGTTAAGAGACATTTGTCGATCAAAGTAGATTTCATCTTAAGTTTGTATTTCCTTTACAACCTTTCAATGATGAGCTCCTCTTTGTCTTGAAGATTATACTATTATCATGTAGGGGATGAGGAGGATGTCAAGAAGAGCAAATGATCTCAAAAATTAGCACACTTCCCTAATTTAATCTTCTCGTCAAGAATTAAAGAGAACAGATACTTTTCTTTTAATACAAATGATCTTTACACTTTTCATCATTTTATTAAAAGTGCAGGAAAAGTGCAAAGAGGCGCCAATAATATTCGCGATTGACTTTAAACGTCTTTCTAATGTTTTCCACAAGAATCGTGTATTAAACAAAATATTTTTAAACAATTTTGCTGTACATAGGTGCAAGGTTAAGCGACCTTTGCTCTGATTTCGTAACAGTCAAATCGACCGGAAACTCTTCGACAGTTTTGCTGCAGAACAAATTGACTCATTGATAGCTTCTAGCAGTAGATTACGTCTTGCTAGTTTAGAATCAAAATTCTTTTACTTGTGTTCAGGTAAAACTTTAGCTTTATCTTCTAGCTTGTCAAAACATCGTTCTACATACTCGGGATATACACTTTGTCTCTTCCGTACCCCATCTACCCCTCGTAGACACATACCGCCAAAACACTCTGTCTTCAGTTGTTGCGATTGCCTGAAGGTTGATGAATTTGGCCCCCAACCTTTTCTTTCCCCTCCGAGTTTTATCTCTACTAATGTTCGGTAGTTATTTACACACTTCACTATGTGCCCAAATAATGTACGTTTTCTAGTTTTTTTGTAACTATCAGCTGTCTGCATGTCGTTTACCTATGCCTTTCTACTGGTCAGACATTTGCTTCTGTCTTTCAAATATTCGCAGAGGAGATGCTGTTTTTGAAACAATCTACACGTTGTGATTGACAGAATACCATCTGGTTCTGCCATAATAGTGAAAGAGGTACTCCCTTCAGACATTTAGTAATACCACTCAAACTTTGAAAATGATCTGTCATGCATACTGTGATGGATAAAGTGTTGGTGGAAATGAACTGTTAAACGGCTGCAGGCAGTGAGACGAGAAACAAGGAAGTTCTAAGAGGGATAAAGTTCTAGAAATAACGGGGATCTGAGCACGTACTGTTGACTCCTCACTTTACTAACCCATAAAGTACAGTAAATTGAATAAAAGAAACAAATCGCTGTTCCCTTTTGTTATTTGTTTGTTTCATGCTTTTGTTTATATTATGGTTGTGAACAAATTCATCAACGTTCTCGTCGATTTCTTGAAATTGGGAAAATGTATGAAATGCAGTGTAAACAGATCGCGTTCCATGATTTCTTGGCGATTATGCTCTGATCATTTCGCAATCTTTGACTGGCTTTTACATAAGGCGCAATGAAAATGGCGACAATGCATACATATGCCTCGTTTTCAAACTGGACCTGAACAGCGTTTGCCCTGCCGCAATGACTGCTATCAAAACCTGTGCGTAGGAGGTCATTCCATTGTCTCAAACAGAAATCTAAATCAAGTCAGATGTTGTTCTTTGTGCTTGCTGTGGGCGGGTTGGCGTTTTTTCTACAATTGACCCCTTTTGTGAAACTAGGGTCCTCCAATTACTCTTTGTTATTGTCATTGTGAGTAGACGGTAATGGCATTAGTAAGCATTGGTGCTGTGCCTCGCAGGAGATGATGCAGCGGCTCTGTTCACAGCAACTGCAATCTTTAATAGCATACTTAATTAAGATACCAATTTCCTTGCTCTTTTGACAGTTAAAGAGGGTTTCCTTTCATTTCAAAACATTGACGACAATCACGTCTCGAATAAGTTGAAAAGACTTTTTTCTTCATCAATTAACGTATACCTGAAAGATTCTTGTTGCTCAAATGACAATCATCGATTCATGATAAATGCTGCTGTTCTTTCTAGATTCTCCATTGTTTACACACATACCATGCTAATCCTTCATGGGTGTAGAGATTCTATCAATCACCTTTAGTTTGCTGTAGGGAAAATGTTGTTTCAAGAGCTTTTAACTGACATGGAGTGAAAAAATAACAACATGAGATGCTGAGGTGAGTATTCCGTATAGGATCAGCAGAAAAATAAACTCTGTTGTAACATCTTCAAAGATAAAGGGTATAAATTCTATAGTTTAAGGCAAAGACGATGATTCAAAACTAGAGTGACATTGTCATCTTGGAAATGGTAAAAAGATAAGTGGAACGTTCTTTATGCTAGTTATATTCGTTGTTGTAGGTTAACAGACTTGATAAGATGAAAAATGAAATTAAGAGCTGATACTCTCTTAGCTGATGGTTTTCTTACTGTCATTGATCGGTTTAAACCAGAGTGATCTTTAAGCATAAATTAGGGCTGACAACATTTTGGCAAATATGTCAAGAAAAGGGATCGTGTTGTACTTTCATGGGACGCACATGCTGCTAGAAATTATAAACAAATAGCAATATTCGGAAATCCAACTTAGAGTTGAATACAAAAAAAGACAGGATCAATGTCAAATTTTTATAGGACTTATGTGTAACCTGTGGCTGTGGACGTTAGATAAAAAGAAACCAGAAGCGCGTTATAGATGTTGCATACTGTAAATGGAGAGGAAAGACTCTTGTCATATATATGGGCATCAGTAGCGTCATTTTCACTCCAAAATCTACGAGCTGTAATTTGGACTACAAAATGGTGCGAACTGGTATATTTATAGCATCTTATTATATAGGTTTATAATTCATATCATGTTAGTGTAGTATAATATAGTATTTGTTCAGTATAGCTTAGTATTGAAGCGTGAGGGGTGGTTTAGTACAGTATAATTATAGCACAGTTAATATGAGACTATTAGTAGTTGATTCGATATATTACCATTTAGACTGCATGAGAGAGTCTTCCTCGTCAGATAAACCACAATGACGTCACAGTGACGTCATCTATGGTGAATGTCAGGTTGTTTACGATGAGAATCTAAGTTTCGTATTGAGAGGAAGGACAGCAGAAAAACAATATCTTTCAGATTTGGGCCAGCCACAATTTTATACTTCTGATACAGCTTGCTCGATGACGCATACTCAATTCAGCAGATGTAGTTAAGACCATCGTTACAATAAAGTCGTTTGGGCCCATACCGTAACGGTTTATAGCCTTCCCATAAAAACAAATTACAATAAAACAGATAATAAAATGATCTGAAAATATTTTTACATTTTCTTTGACTTCTATTTTACCTCAACCTGGGTGCAAATGCCTAGATATGTCCACTTCTCTATCTTTGTTACTCTTCCAGAACAATCTAAGACGTCCTATATCCACGTCAAAACTAAAGGTAATCGGGTGCAAAATATTTTAGATTCTCGGCTTTCTCTGTTACTGAATTCTATTATCTAAGAAATAGGTGCGACGATATTCTGAAGCAAACATCATAAAATGTCTTAGTGATTCTAAAATAAAGTAAAGTATATGTGTAACACAATATGTACCACCCTCTATCGTTAAGTACGAGATTTCGTAAAATATCCCTTTCTTTAAGTAACCAAGAGCTTCGAAGACCCGACAGAAGACCTCCAGACGTATCAACGCTGACATAG
>JAAAKL020017886.1:0-10446 GCA_010016065.2 Carybdea cf. marsupialis auct. non (Linnaeus, 1758)
GCATCGCTTTTGAACAAAAGAAATGAATTAGTGTCCAAATGCCGTCATGTAAATCGTTTCATTGTTTGTAACTTTGTTGGTATTACTTAAATATGCCTGATGATCGTGAATACGTGTATATAAGTACTTAAATGTTGTAAAAGAATATATACATGTCAGTCGAAATAAATACTGCTATCCTTACATATGTCCAACTATATAATGACCACTGATCAAATTATCTATGTTACAATAATAAAGAGATTCCTGAGTCGAACCAAAGCGGTAAGTTCATCATTCAAAAAAAAAATATTCATAAAATGGGTAACTAATAAAGCTGATGGAAAGAAACATTTGTACATATGTACGAGACAAAAAGAACGTCTTTGTCTTTTGTTTGAAATGGTATTTCCGATTTCAAGATTCAGCAGGCAATAAGCTGCACCCATGAAGAAAAATGACGTCCTTGGCAAGTTGTAACTAAACTTAGGAACGTGTAATAAAAAACTGCAGCTTCCTATCCTCGAATTATGATGTTTAACTAAAGCACGTTTTAAAATAAGAACAAAATTTTCCATCGACACACTCTCGCATAAGAGGATTGTACATTTTTGCGTACTATTATATTTCAGGTTTAAGATTGTACATTTTTGTCTTCAGTGTTGAGTAAGCTCTTGTTTCTTTTGATTTTAGTTTTTTGAGTTGAGTTGATGTAAGTTTGGAAAAGTGTAGTGAATTCAATCCACGCTGAGGCTGCAAAATGATGATGATGATGATGGTGATAATAACGATGATGATGATTAATCTACTATATAAACGGATTTAGTTAATAATATCTAAATTTAGTTTAAGACTAAAATGGGAAAGCTTGCTAGTGTATTGAGGTTGAGGAATATTTTCTTTATACCTATGACAAAGTTGTAATGCGAAAAATGTTTATAAATCTATACATCCAGATTCAATGCCACATTTCATTATTTAGTATAATATTTAGAGGTGGAATGTTTTTAATAGACTTGGTACTCAATTCATCAGAATTGTTCAATACACGATTTACGTTTGCTAGATATTCGTTATTAATGTTTTAAAATAATAAAGCCGTCAGAGCAGCCATTTTAATATGATCATCGATAACACAAGATTAAATAAAAGGAAGTCCCTCAAATTATTACCTGCTATGCAGCTTAGATCATTTTTTCTCCACGTTGGAAGCTGCACGAAGATGCTGAGAGCTTTTTATTCATTTTCCGATTTTAATATTATTTCTTTCTACTTAGAAATATAACATTGATAAGGAGAACCTCTTGCAAAATCACATTATAGTTGAATACTGTAAATCAAGGCTGAATTTAGTTTCTCGTCGTAGCTGTTGTTGTTGCTATTGTTGTCATTACTGACATTGATTTTGAGAGAGATATCTTAAATCTGTGAGTCTATTTGACAGATGTGAATCAAATCCTATCCGAGCGTTTTTCTCTTCGTAGACAAAGGGGAACAGGGTGTGTGGAAGATTTAGATCTTCCTACAATACTTTGGTAGTGCAAACCATTAAGTACATAAATGGCATGGAATGTTTGGTTTCAAATGCGATGCTTTACTTGGCAAGGCCCTCATCTGATTCTGTGCCATTGGTCAACATAATAGTCTTGAATAGATTTTATGTCACTACGATTTTAAATTCAAATAATCTGTTATAATTGTTATAATTCACAAAGGAATTAATGGTAATTTTTTCTGGTTTTTGGATCAATTGATTTTAAGTAGAGTAAAGAATGATTTCCTGAATGTAACCATTTCCAGTAAACGCTTTTGTTGATTCGCGTAGGGACTACAATTTATAGAAAAATTACTTAAGCTAATCTGAAGTAAATTTTTATCATGATACTTCCTGATGACTTAGAGAGAAAGTCATAATTATACAGTTAAATGTCTGGATCGAAAATAACGGTCAAAGTTTTCAAGGCAACAAATAATACTCTCTCGTAAGTAGAAAATAGTTAAGAAACGTTTTTCAAGGTGATGTCTCTTATGTTATCCGTTTTATTAGAGCAGCATTTGAAAGTATGCTATACTTTGTATGACACGCTCAATTTTCAGTGACTGGATAATTTATCAACTAAGAATACATACTTGTACTCGAGAATTGTGCTATCAGCTGTAGCAAAAGTTGTTTGCTGCGTCACATTTGGTAAAATTCTGTAAGGCCCTTGGTTCTTCATAAACACTGAAATATGGAAGAAAATACATTTTAATTACGTGTTATTTACAGGCAAACACATGTTCCCTGACATGTGTCAGGTTCTTGTAAGTTTTATTTAATTGTAAGTGTTCACTGTAACTGTTTCTACCAACGATTGATAAAGTTTGGACCGGAGCTTATAATAGAAGGGTTGCTCTTAGCCCAGTTACAACTCCCACTGAACAATTATTGTGCGGGATTTGATAGAGAGTGAAAACCTATGACTCTTGTATGTTATGTTCAAATGACACTCTACTACTACTTATTGTTATCAATTTAATGTTGGACAGTTTGACTCACTGTAAAAAATAAGATACTGATTACACACTGATCCCCAAAACCTGAAGGAATTCAGGAACTGTATTAGGATGCTTATTAGACAGTATCTCAAAAGTTTCTATATCTTAAGCTAACTTTAAGAAGCAAAAACGGCCAATTAATTTTTAGTTCTAAACGTCTGACATTCAATCAGTACGAAAAGAGGAATTTTATCAAAGCATGAATGAGTTTAGGTATTATCTGTTTAAAACTTCCTAACAAATTTTTGTTTAATGTTAGTTAGTCCGGTTTCTCATATTGCTTTCTTCTTATCAATCATAACTTTGCGATTTTCCGTTTTCCTTATTTGCATTTTCCAGTTCTTTCCTATCCTCTGTCATTCTGCAGATGTATTACTTGCTGCAATCAAAGTTTAAAGCTTACTTGTATTGTACCTGATCCTAATTTTTGTCAGAAACGAAGTATTAATGGCAATCTAAGTTAAGGAATCCCTTTCTACGTGCCCTACTTTTGTTGATTTACTTATTTGAACTCTTCTGTTTACAAAAAATTATAATTTGCGTGTGCCATTTATACCTGGCTTCTCGTCAAAAATAACTGTAGCAATCACGTTTAAAACTTTCTTGGTAAAATATTTTATATGGCACTAAATGAAAAAAATAACTTATGTAACACCCGTTATTGTTAAGATAATTCCCCCCAAAGCCCAAATTAGTTGTATGAATCTTGGAATGCTTTTACCAGATTTACATCCGTAAAGTTCCAGCTGAAAGACAGGTTGCTGTTTCCATTCAAGTGGCTTTATCTTTATCTGTTCTGTAATAATTGGCTCATTTAGAATGATTTTCTTTGTTGCTCCTGGTGGAAGAATATCTAAGCTGTAAGTCTAAGATAAAATTTAAGAAAAGAATGATCGTGAATACTTTTTATATAGCCATGTACATATTTCATGAAATCAAACAACGTCCAAGGAAACATTGAATGGATAACCTGACGTCAGCTTGTCCTGGACGGTAAAGTTTCCCTGCGCAAGTTTAACATCGATGTAGAGCCAAAAAAAAATTAGAAGGAGTGTGTGGACCATCTTCAAACGCCTCCAAAGAACTGCCATACCCACCCTAACTACATTTGCAATAAACCGTGACCACAAAAACTAGACGGCATGTAGGAAATCGACACGTAGACTTCCTCTTGTAAGAGTAGAAACTGCAAAAGAGTCTATTTTATTTCAAGGCACCATTGTATTTTTAAACTTTCACAAGAAATTTGCTCCTTGAATTCATTAAGAATTTTCAAATTGAGCTTCAAAGAGCACCTGTTAACTTAAAACAAACTTTTAGCAGGAAGGAGACAGAGCGGTAGTAGTACTTAAATTTACTTTGATTTTTATGGTATTTATATATTTTATATTATGTTATTTTCGACACGGCCCTTATTGATAACAGCATTTTGCTGACACGGTTACACTGCATAAATAACTATTATTATTATCATTGTTGCTATTATAATAACTACGTATTTTATTTTCTGTAAAGAGGATAAAGATTGGCCGAAATCTGAAGTCTTAGTAAGGTAGCTTAAATATTTTTCTAGGAGTAGTGGACCTCTTTTTTTTTACTCCTTTTTTTTCTTTTGTTGTTGTTGTTGTTGTTATTACTGTTACTGTTGTATGTAAGACATTTATGTAAGCTGCATATGTCATCATTAGCAACGGATATACCTATTGTAGCGAGTATCCTGCTATGTAATCATGTCAAGGGAATACAGTTCACTAAAGGATGACCTAGTAAACACAAACGCCGACTTCAATCTGATCTTTTTAGAAGTTTCCATCCTTGGCCTTGTCTCCAAAAATACTTCTGCGATGAAAAAAATTCCTGTATAATATCATTGTACTACATCTTTATTTGCCACAAGAAAAGAGTGTTCAAGCCTTGAGATTTTTTTTTGTTTTTGTGACGCTATTTTATATATACATTTTTTCATTTATTGTACGTTACTTTTGCTTTTTCGTATCGTTTTAATGACTCTTTTCGTTGTATCCTTCCATGAATCCCACTGCCCCGTTCAAAGTGATGCAGCTAGTGGAAACAGTGGGAATTATACGTAGCGAAAAATAGAAATAGCATATGTGTACTCATACATACGAAATCGATAGCTAGTGTTTAAAAAATTAAAAGTTTTATTGTAATAAGGATGTGAAGCTTATCCTTTGAATTTCTTTTATCTTGGACATGCGCACTAGATAGTCCAAGCCTTAAGAAACAAGGTTTACATAGAATATCTTGACGTTACCAAGTAACAAGCAATAAATTTCTCCTATAGTTCAATTTGCCTCCATAATCCTCATGTCCTATCGCGAGCTTTGGGAGATACACTGACGACAGACTTGTGTACCTTTTATTTAGGTCAAAAACCTCAGTCTCGCAAGATAATTCTACCGCCGAAATGAATTCCACTGCCAATCAGAGTTTGGATAATTGAATACATGCTTTTCCTAAAATACAGAGACTGAAATCCTTCTAATTGGCTCTTGGGTGCATCCGAATAAACTACGCCGTGCGCAGATCCAGGCTAGAGAAGACGCTATACACACAGGTTTCCTTTGAGATAACATAAGCCTACATTTGATAAAAGTTTAAATGCAAAAATAGAGACATTTATACCTGTGAGAAAGTCTTCTCCGCAGTGTACAAACTAAGATCAATAAGCAGCTGTATGACTAGAGAAGCTGTCGAGAAACTTAGTTCACGTTTTCGTTATAAGTAAACTTGGCAAAGCAATGCCTTACTTACAAGCTTGCTAAATGATTAACTTGAAGGACTTCAAGGCATAAAAAATTGTATCTTAAGATAAATCAAAGAGGCTCACCAATAAAAAGGGATAGCTCCAATACTAAATGAAGTGCATTGCTACCCTGTGTATTACAAAGTTTAATACAAGTGTGTTTTTTAAACATTCAGGGAAATGCCAAAGAAAAACTTCACTCTTAGATCTTTGCAAACGTCATATAGGCCTTTTTCGATATTGAGATCTGCAAATAATAACTTCCAAGACGTTCCAAATACATGAAATAGCAAAGACATTTAAATCTTACCCCTTCCCTGTAAGTGGATCAAGGAGATGTAACGAACTTCCTTTAATATACCAGAAAAACACTTTGGAAAGTTGAGGACGCTTTTGAAAAATGATGTTTTTACAGTGAATGTATGTCTAACTTGGTTTATTTTTACTGTAGTAATTTTTGGAAAGAGTAAATTTTAATTGCAGAAACTATGATTACGGGAAGCGTATAACAAATTGAGTACTGTTGCTTGTGTGGTAGACTGCCTTAAAACATTGATGAGGTACTGTGGGGCGTCTTTTGTACTAAATAAGCAGCAAATTGTATTATTCCAAGTAAGAGAGATAGTAATTAAGACAACCAAATAGAATCATCTGGAAACAAGGCTCGCCAATGAATAAGCAATGAATTTTACTCATTTTTCCCATTATTCTCTTTAGTTCAGATATTAATATGGGCAACGGAGGGTATACTACGCTTCTCTCATGTATACATAAGGTAACCAATGTGACCTTTGTAGGTGGAAAGTTTACCAAGGAAACCAGCTTGCCATATTAAGTAAAAGGCTTAGGATATATCACATGTTTTGCCGAAATCCCTTCAAATTGGTCAAAAACTGGTAAGATACGATAAATGTACTTATTATCAGCAAAGAAAAGTAAGGTTCTAGAGCTCAATCAATCTGCAGTTCACGGTCAATAATTTACTAAGGGATGGGACGAACTCACTTTTGATTTGAAGGCTTAATATAATTTCAAAAACTTTACACGATATTAGGTACCTTCCAGTGAGATAGAACACAACTTAACAAATATGGTTGGAAGACCTTAGACCTCTCAAAACATCTCAGGACCATATTGCAGTCACTGAAGTGTCATCGGAGACACTTGCCTTGAGTTATCCACTGACCAAATTAATCTTTGAGATATAAGTTTAAAACCTGTCCTCTAAAGGAAATAAGATAAAGAAAATATGAACGTAGGGCAAGCGTACCTTTATCAATCTCGGGCGTACTGAGGGTCCTGCCTTAGTTTCCTAATCAAACTCTATATATAACAATAAACTGCTTAAAAATGACTGTAATGAGGGATGGAAATTTTAGTCTTGTTACGACTGTTTCCAAGATCGTATATTAAACAGTTTCTTCTATACAATAGGGATACAAAAGGTTTTGATACAAAATTTTGTTGTCTAGGAAAAGAATTGTTAGTAAGATTGATAAAAAAGACGGAAATATAAATGTAGGTGGTCACTCGCAAAACCAGTATCAGCTTCCTTATCTTCTGTTTCTTACCAACGTAATTTTGTTCAACGTATAGCTTAAACCAATTTTGTTCTAGTCGCTTAAATAGATACAAATTCTTCAAAGGAGGATACCTTTTAGATCTACATGTCGGAGAGACAGCGACGACGCTTTTTCAGTTTTCTTGTAACTTTTGGAATATTTAACGATATCCTCTTTCTGAACCTAAAAACAGATTTAATGGGCTTTAACCTAATAGATGTATGGTCATGTCACTAGAAGTAGTGGTCTCTCCAAGACGATCCTACAAGGAACTGTGCAGGGAAAGAGGAGACGAGGCAGACAGAGAAAGAGTTGGTCAGATAAAATTTCAGAATGGACAGGGAAAGCCTTATCTACTACTCAGAGCCTAGCCCATGATAGAGAGAGGTGAAAACATTTAGTGCAACGTTCATCTGTGCAGCGCCTCTACGACCCAAAGGGTTAGGGAACAGAAAGAAAGAAGAAGAACCTAATAGTATAACTAAAAAGCTGTCAATCTAGTGTCAAGTCACTTAGCATGAACTCGTAGTTTATACCAGTAAGAAAGCGTCCTCAATTAACCACAAAGACCGTGTGTCTTCCACAAATTGCAGCACCGTTGTCTATTCATTTTCTCGCCAGTGTGGTGTTGGCTATTTTGGACGCACGACTTTGAGGTTAGTCGATAGAATCAAGCACTGATTGGTCAAAACAACACCAATCTAGCAGTCAGACATCTGATTGGCAACTTTCAAAACACAGTTTGGTATAAGTGTTATTGATTTCTTCCTATCTAAATTCTGACGATTTTGTGCTCTGAGGAGTGTCAGACGAAAAGAGACTTTCTATACTAAAGTGTTTTCGCTATTTCGTGCAGTTTAAGTTTAAGAAGTATAAAATTTGAAGAGATTCTAGAGAAAAGTGAAATGTTACAGCCGGGATTCGAAACCTGAACCCGCGCATTCGTGGCGTGCTGCGTTACCAACTGAGCTATGCTGATGCTGTAGTAACATAGTTCACTTATCTTTAATCGCCTCCTTAGCTCCGGATCGTCCAACGGTGGACATTGCACCCAGCTCTACGCAATTTTGGAAACCAGCTTCCCATGCCATGTGATTTGAGAAGTAGTTAATCAAAGTATACTCATAGGGTTAGATATTAAGGAGAAAGAAGGGGTCATGTTCCTGCAAGCTGATATAATGGGGAGATATGAATCCTAGTCTTCTATGAAGAGTCAAATGGACATAGAGTGTGTTTTTTACGGTCTGTTATAATATGTATATATAATATATATATATATATATTTACATATATATATATATGTGGTGAATAAGCAAGAGTGCTCAATGCATAAGCGCAGAGCAATATATAAGTAAGTGACTAAAGGAAGACACGGGACATTTGCTACTCCGAGTTTCGCGCTGAGGCGATCTTCAGGCAAATATACAGATTCCTTCACATTACTCTATTTGTTATGTTTGCTCCTTTTAATAGTCGAGCACTCTCGTTTAGCTTTACGCTACAAACTCCAGGACAGAGGCATGGAACGGGTTTGCTTCAATTACTCTTTGAAGAGCATCCCTACACCAAACAAGGATACATACTTAAGACTATTCATTGAGAAAGTGAAAGTGTTATTAAAAGAATGCGATGGAAAGCCTTTTCTTTCTTCATAATGACAATGACTCACAAGATATGGATCTGGAAAGTGCCCTCCAAGTAATATCGGGTTGGAAAAATTCGAAGAGGAACTCTTTACTTTAATTAATATCATCGAAGTTTGATAAATAGATAGTAATTTTCATAGAAAGTTGCATAGAGATATCAGGAACATCAAATCCTCTAACTAACCTCTTGTATTAGCAGACAAGACAAGGAACTTATATCGAGTCGATACTTCTGAATATGAAAAGCTGTTGAGAAGCAATAGCACAAAATCTTACAAGCAAGCCGACGACATCTCTACGACTGAAATAAACAGCGACTTAAAAAAATTTCCCCAAAATTAGGAATTGATGATAAGATCCAAATATTATCCACTAAACGGTCGTTCAGCACGCTGAAGGATCACAAGGAAATTTCCATAGTAACCCTTCTTGTCGACTGATAAACCGTCCAAAAAGCGAAATGGGAAGGGTTACCAAGATTATTTTAGATCGAATAATCCGCCAACTACTGGTCGTTGCGAAAGTGAACCAATGGAAAAATTCAACATCAGTCGTGGATTGGTTCACATCTTTGAATTGCAAAAGTAGGCACAGATTCCTAACTTTTGACATCGACGACTTCTACCCGTCAATCTCCGAAGAAGTTCTAACACAAGCTATGTCATGGAAAACTCATGTAACTATAGGCAATAACGACGTGGACAATATTATGCATGCAAGGAAGTCTTTACTCCTCGATCAAGAAAAACCTTGGATCAAAAAGCAAGGGAATGGAATGTTCGATGTGAAAATGGGTAGTTTCGACGGGGCAGAAATTTGTAAATTAGTGAGGTCATTTGTATTATCTAAGTTAGACCGTGTATTCGACAAAGACTCTCTAGGCCTCTACCGAGATGATGGCCTCGGGGTATTGCGGCACCGCTCTGGGAGGATGGCCGACAAGAAGACGAAGGAGATCATTGAGATCATCCAAGACCTTGGACTGAAAATTACAATTACCGTTAACCAAAGGGCGGCAAACTTCCAAGAAGTAACCTTTGCCCTATCTACTGGAGAATATTACCCCTATCGTAAATAGAATAACGAACCTTTAAACATTGACTCCCACTCTGACCATCCACCCTCTATCACTAGGCAACTTCAACACTCTGCTGCGACGAAAAAGCATTAACTGATCATGCTTCCCTTTGCGAAAATGTATTACACTCAAAGGTAAACCCCTGAAAGACCAACCTCAGGTTAAACCACTTTGCAACTGCAGGGTGGAAGATAGTTGTCCCTTGGAGGGTAAGTGCCCCACTGAAGGGGTTGTTTACCAGGCTACAGTAACGGCAAACGACAGCAACCAAAACAAACATTACATTGCCATTGTGGGGGTACGTTTAAAGACAGATGTTGAAACCATACAAAATCATTTAACAACCGACGATTTGAGACAACAGAACTCTCAAAACACGTTTGGGATCTTAAAACAAGGACAGTTGATTATGACATACAATGGACTGTTTTGAAACAACTAAGGCCATACCCAGGTGGCAGGGGCAGGTGTTGCCTTTGCCTAGAAGAGAAGCAGGCTTTGATAAAGGCTGACAAGAACTCCCTTCTGAATAGAAGAACAGAGCTTGTGTCAAAGTACCGCCACGGGAATCGTTTCATTGTATGTAACTTTGTTCGTGTAACTTAAATAGTTTAATGTGAAGTAACCTGTATATTTACCTGAAGATCGCCTCAGCGTGAAACACGGAGTAGCAAATGTTCTGTGTCTTCCTTTACTGATTTACTTATATATATATAAGTAATGTGGGTATTTCGCTCCCTAGCTTACGTTAGGTTGAGTACTCTCGGCTCGAGACGGTACCATTGCTGTTGCTTTAAGCATTGCTTACTGTGCTTGCGCAGTTTGAGCACTCTGGCATGGTACCATATGAATTCTTTAAATTGCTTTGCAGCAGCT
>JAAAKL020017887.1:0-10446 GCA_010016065.2 Carybdea cf. marsupialis auct. non (Linnaeus, 1758)
GAAACCAGCGAGAAATCATCGAGCTTCCCCTATCTAGACCCTTAGCGTTCAAGAGTGTTTCAAGTGCCCTGTGATCACAACGGAGTGTGAAATGGCGACCATACCAATAAAAATGCCATTTCTGTACGGTAAAAATGCCATTTCTGTACGGTAAAAATGCCATTTCTGTACGGTAAAAATGCCATTTCTGTACGGTAAAAATTATATCAAGAGTTTCCAGTTCTTGTACACTGTACTGCTTTTCATGAGAGTAAAGGCGTCTACTAGCACATTCAACTAACTGTGTTTTACCGTTTACTACTTGAGACAGTGTGCAAGCAACACTAGAGCGTGAGGCATCAGTAACAACAATAGTGCAAGCTTTGTTTACATCTGGTTCAAAATAACTCAGAGGAAAAGCATCAACAAGTGATTTCTTTAAACTCAGAAAAGCCGTGTCACACTCTTTAGATGAAACAAAAGGAGTACCCTTTTTCAACAGAGAATATAAGGGTGAGACATTACTAGGAAAGTCCGACACATGACTAGCATAAAACTGGCAAAATCTTAAAAACGACTTGACAGTGGTCACATCATGGGGTCTTGCAAGACATTCAATTTCATGTACATGGCTACTCTCTGGTAAGATACCATCTGGACGGAGTGTGCATTGAAGCAATGTGACGTCCTGCAAGGCGAACTTACACTTCACCTTACTCAACGTAAGACCCTCCTTAGTTAAAATAGACAAAACTTGCTTCACATGAGCAACATGCTCTTCAAGACTAACACTGAATATTAATGTGTCGTCGAGATAGCAGGCTACAAAAGGCAGGTATCCTAAAATACGATCCATAAGATCATGAAATGATGCAGGGCTAGATCGGAAGCAATACAACATTTGCCGTGACTGAAAAATACCCCGATGAGTTGCAAAGGCAGCTTATTTCTTGGAGTCTGGTACTAACTCAAGCTGCATAAAACTGTCACTCAGATCGAGACAGGTAAACCAACAAACACCTTGAATTTTCGTTAACAAGGCCTTAGGATCAGGTAAGGGTTGTTGTGATGGAATAATAGCGTTATCTATAGCACGGCTGTCAACACATAGGCGTATAGCTCCAGACTTACGTCGAGCAACAATAATAGGCGACACCTAAGGACTTCAATAGATTTTTTCAACCTATCCTAAAGAAACTAGACGATCAAGTTCATGATCCACCTCTGTTACTACTGGAAGTGGTAACCTTCACGCAGATTGGATGATAGGCTTGGCCTGAGGGTCAACTTTGATCTCATGTTTAAAATTTTTAGAACATCCAAGGTCAGAAAACAGACCATCATACTCCGTATGGACAGTGTCAAAGAACTGTTGACCATTATGCTTCTCAGATGAATTACCGACACGAAGTACCTTATTGTTGAGAGATAGAAGGATGCCCAATTTGGAGCACAAATCGCGTCCAAGCAAACAATGGCCTTCCTTGGAAACATAAAATGCATGATTAACACATTTGTCACCAAGACCAACAGATAAAACTACCTCACCAACTAAATTAATTGAGGCACCAGTAAAGCCGACGAAAGAAGGTAATCTGTTATTCTTCTTATGAGCAAGTTCAATGTTATGTAGTAAGCACCATTTCCTAGTAAAAAAAATCACGGGACTACCGGTGTCAACCTGGGAAGATGTATTTACACCATTAAGCGTCATTGCCAACTTTATTGGCTCATTAGCCATACGTTTTACAAGCCCCTTCTGGGGAGTGGTCTGCTTAGAATTTTCATGATCGATGCACAAGACGGAATCCCCATTAGGCATGGACACGCTCCCTTTCACTGAGTCGGGGCTCCGACACACCCTTTCAAAATGGCCCCTCTTCCCACATTTTCTACATGACTGAGCCCTAGCAGGACAATTACGGTCATTAGAAAGATGAGATTTATCACCACAAGAGAAGCAAGAGCGAACCGGACCACCCGATTTAGAGCTACCCGATTCCATCTTTCTTGGGTCAGCACGTGAACTTTTTAAAGTAAACACTTGGTCCTCTGAGTATAAGGAGTGTTCCAGTTTGTCTGTAAGTGACAGCATATCGTGGAAATTATGTGCAGAGCGTATGATTATCTCCTTTAGTAACTCCGGATTACATCCATGTAAAAAATCGTTTCCGCTAGTTGGTCTTTAAACATATGTATGAAGTCAAGCCCATTAGAAATAACCTCAATCTTTCATCGTCTACTTGTCTTGATACTATACAATCCTATGCGACAAATTTCTGATTTAGATATCATAATAACAATATGATAAAAGTAAAGTGATATATTAAAACGAGAAAGTCGAAATTTTGTGAGTTGATGGAATAAAGTATTCCATTTATATGATCTGTCATAAATGAGCAACTCAAGTTTTCAATTTTGATATAATCACAGTGATTGGTTGTTTAGCAATGTTAACAATGTTAACAATGTTAAAATTGATAGTAAATGTTTTTTTGTTTTGTTTTTTATTAATTTTTTTATATGTACATTTAGTTCTATTACGCCTCACATTGAAGATCGTCAGGGTAGACACGTTTTCTAAGGATCGATTTATCTTGACACGACATACAGTGGTGTCTGTTTCTACAATGATTGTAATATCTTATTTATTGATAACTCCTCTCGTTAAACAGCTTTAGATTATTGCATTTTTGCATTTCTAGTCTTCTTGTGTAAGACAAAAAAATAAAATACACCAAAGTGGTGGCCCCTAGATGCAAACAAGGTCCATCTTGAATGCAACTTTATCATCGAGTTAAGTCATCACACCTGAAGCTGGGACAGGTGTTTTTCAACTTCAGGCATTTGTATCTCGCACGTGTTATTTGATAATGTTACAAAAAAAGCTCACGTGTAGAAACAAGCTGGATAAGGACATTTGCATCCCACTGGGCAATCATCAAACTTAAATTGTTTAAATTTAAGTTAAGTTACGACAATCAAACACTTAGATATTTCATGCTACGTTCATGCGAAGTAGACTGTACTAGTCATGCCTTTGTCGATTACTTTACATTTTGATCGACCTCGTGTCACAGTACAAGAGCTGAAATTGATCAGAATGTTTTAAAGAATCAGAAAAAAAGAATGATCAATTGAGTCAGATGCGGCAAAAATTTGTTTCCCCACTGCTTTCTTGAAGCTTTATCCTTTTTGTGCCAATTTAATCCATTTAAAACCTTGGTTTTTTGTCAAAATTTTGACAATTTTTTTGAAGTCAAGCTTGCTTCTGATAACGATGGTACGAGCTAGAAGCGTAAGCAGAATCTTGTAAGATACAGTAGCATGCAGCTTTGCAATGCGGCAAATCACATATGGAGGAAGCTCGCTTATGACTTGGAGATTGATGAGCAACAACTAAGAAGAACGATGATGGTAAAAAAGGACTAATACCTGTTGCTAAAAAATATATCAGTGATAGAGCCTAAAAAACTGTACGTTTTTGTCTGTAAACTGATGATCATGACTGTCTGGTCTGTGAATCATATGCACGACGTATCCAAAGGGCTACTGGACTTAATGTTTTCCCAATATTTGAATGTAATCAATAATGACAACTAGTAGAGAGGCCTAGCTATCAAATCGGAGGAGAATAAGAATCATAATTGCAAAAGTTTTATCAAAAAGAGAGTATTTGAAATAATAACAAAAATTCTCGATCTTCCGTCGGTTGGAAATTATCCGTTGAGCTATGCTAACTGTAACAATGCTGACAATGACACTTTTAAATTTAACCTTCTCGTTACAATTTGGTGGTATTAAGAATTAGATATTCAAAAAGGTTGCTGATAGTACAGAACGATTAAATAGCGCAAATTGTTCTTCCTGAAAAGCTTTTTTGGTCTGACATTCCTCAGAGTACAAAGTCGTCAGAATTGAAATTGAGAAAAAGTCAATGAAACTTATACCCAACTGCGTTTTAAAAGAAACCAATCAGAGTTCTGACTGCTAGATATGTGTTGCTTTGAGTAATCAGTGTCTGTGGAACTGAATGGTTAACCGAAGAGACTCAATGAAAAGAAAAATTCTTTTAGTATACAAAGCAACTTTTTTTTCTTGCTCTGATGTGGACAGATTCCAGAACGGCTAGGTGAAATGCATATTTAGCTTAACCTATTATAAATATAGCCTTTTTTCAAATGCCAGTGTAAGCATGAAGACCACTGCCTCCATGCTACATGAAAAAAGGATACCCCAACCACAAGCAAGGATTCTTTAAATGAGGCTAGGCAACCACTAATACAGGTATGAAGTAGCAATAGAAAGAACAATCAGCCAATCCCTTAGCTTAGAATTCAAATTAGTTCGTGAAAAAAAATTTTAGGAGATGTTTTGATTTCAACCTAATTTTCCAACTGTTTTCTATTCATGAACTAGGTCAAATAGATCATGTTAAACAATAAAGCCGTAACAAGTCTATCTTTAATTCCACTTTCATCAGGGTCATCGCAAATTAAAGTTGTTTCTCGCAATGTTCAGTTGTTGTCACAGAAAATAGGAGGATCAAAGTGCAATCATGTGATTTAATGTGACCTCAGGACAAAAATGAAGCAAACATGGATTTAAATCCATCTAAAAAAGTGTGGTTCCAGAGAATACCAATGATGTGAAAAGAAGAATACGTCTTGCTGCTTCCAGTTTCGGCCGTCTCCAGACTAACATCTGGTCCAACAAAAGCAGTGGATGAATGTCGAAAGTACGGCTCTTTAAGGCTTCAATCCTTCCTATAGCCACTTACGCATGTGAGACCTGGAGCTTGAGAGATGAGCAGCCATTGCTAGTCTTCGAAATACGATGTCTCCGAGCGATTCTAGGAGTCACACTGAACGACCGACTGCAGAACGAAGAGAGTCGTAGAAGAGCTTGAGCTGATGTAATCATCATGGATGCCAATAGAAAAAAGAGACTGTGCCGGCTTGGCCATGTTGTTAGACGAGGAAGACCACAAAAATGAAGAAGGGACCAGATTCCATTTGACATCAGATGTTCCCTCCCAAATGCTAAAGACGCTGCGATGAACAGGCTCGATGGAACAGAACTGTCAGAAGGAGCTAGGGTCCTATTCAGTCCTGAGCACATAAGCAAGCAAGTAAGCAAAGAAGAACATGTCCATGATGGAACTCTCTAGATGAAACTACCTTAACTGCTGTTGTAACCTCCATTGGACCTTAGCTCTGTTTATACCTATTCTACGATGACTCAAGGTTCTGAAGAAAGCTAGTAATGCTACTTGACTCATTGACGGGAAGCAAATTTGAATATCTTACCTATTTTTTTTTCTTTAGTGGCATGCTCGATTTCGAGCGTAGTCTAATGTCCAGCTAGAGTGAGCAATGTCCTGGGGAGAGAGCATATTTACAAGGGTGGCCTCCCATTGCCATGCCTAACAGATAGTCTATATATCGGGCTTCAAACCCACAACCACTGGCATATGAATACGATTGCTTAACCAATAGACCACGGCGACTCTTACCTACTACTTTTAGTTTAATACATCCAGGGGGTTGCAATGAACGTTTTCTCCTAAACCCCATTCCCCAAATTTGGGCTGAAAGTCTCTAGTATATATACGTTACAATAATAATGTCAGATGCATAATTACGAAGAATGTATCTGTCAATATGGGTACAAAAAATATGTTCTTGAATAATTTGATCACAATTTTATTATTTCTTTATTATTTATTATTTTCCTTTTCAACTATTTTCTATTCTTTGTTTACAATTTCTGCTAAACCTTAAATTACCGATTAAGCGCCCTGTTTGGGAAAAAATATTTCTCACAAGCGCCCAGATACGATTAATCACCCTGTTCGAATAAGCGCACAGGTCTCAATAAGCTCCCAGTATATATTGGATGGGTGAAAAAGAAACAAATTGTTTTCCATCTTCTTTGACTTTCGACCTCAAAAACATTATGTTTCAGCCTATTCTATAGAAAGATGGTGTATGTTTAGATATCTGTTTTTCCTTTTCTTAATAAGCGCCCAGGTCAGAATAAGCGCCCTGTCAGAATAAACGGCCATCCAAAAAACTTTTGTTATTGAAATAAGCGCTCAGGGCCCTTAATCGGTAATATACGGTACTACCATTCTCTTTCTTCTTACCCGATAAATTTCATCAAGACAGTCAGGTTATTACAGTCAGTGGATGATGATAAAATCTGAAAAGCATCTAGTATTCATTGTCACTACCTTACATGCATAGAAGAGCTGAAATTGATCAGAAAGGTTTGAAGAATCAGTAAAAAATATTGATCAATTGAGTCAGATATGGCAAAAATGGGTTTCCCCACTGCTTTACTGAAACCTTCTCCTTTTTGTAGCAGAATAATCCATTTAGAACCTTAGTTTTCTGTTCCTATTTTGACATTTTTGCGATGACAAACGTGTTGGAATATACGAGCAGATGGGCTAGATATAGCAGGATGAAGTATCAAACTAAGATAACTAAACAGCATTTGTAACTGAAACGTACTTGAGAGTAATCAACATGAACATACACTACTGAATTGGAAATATATGCAAGTGCTGTAATTACATGAATCAACACGAGAATAATTAGGTTGACGTGAAGCGGTAGGTCAGTCAAATAAACGTTTAAACACCTCTGAGGTGACAAACAACAAAAGTTGCTTCTGATAATGATGGTACGAGTTCCGAGTATAACAATGATCTAATAGCAAATATATATTCTAAGATCTAATAGTATGATTCTAATCGATTTGACAAAAATTAATTAGAGAGTTACAAACGTAATCAAGTCAATTTTATTTATTATTTTAATTGGCTTTCTTATCCAAATCAAGACAGTCACGAAAACAGTAATTTTAAATTTAAAGGGATATGTTCCCACAAACATGAATGACCCATTCGGCTCTAAATAGGAACTTTCAACTGATAAGGTTAAATTAAGATTGGAGGTTTAATATCACACACTGTGCGAATTTAGAAACAATAAAAATTCTTGTAGAGCCAAGAAACAACTTTTCCTAGCAATCTGAAGTATTAGGTAAGGACTCGGGTGGTAAACGATGAACACAAAAGTATTTAGGAATTCCTTTACTTCCAGATAAGTAATTTGTATTAATCATCGTTTCGTTAGAGTGTACCGTTAACGTTCTAATTATATCAACACTTCATTTAAAAATGATGGAAATAGAATGTCAATATCAACGATCGCTTTGATATTGATGCCGAGGTTTCCAACACGGCTGCATTCTCATTAAAAACGTTTCAGAAGATTTCTTGAAACTTGCTTGAAAAGCAACATTCATCGTTGATGCGATAACTAAGGGTACTTTAATAGAATTAAATTTCGCGGGGATTAAATTTTGCAAAATTTCGCGGATTTTGGCCAAATCGGCGAAATTTTATCCCGTGGAAAATCTGCTTTGCAGTCATCCGCAAAGTTCAATACCGGCGAAAATTGGGGGGGGGGGAGGGGGAGGAGGATGATCCGCGAAATTTTTAATTTTTGCGGAAAAACACGTTGACCACAAAAACATTGGATCATACAAGGCATGTCTACTATAAATATTGTTTTATCAAATACTATCCTACGAAAACCAACATTAATCAAGATCAATAACTACTTTAATGGGATTAGATTTCGCAGGGATTGAATTTCGCGGATTTCGCGGCTTTTGGCCAATCCGTGAAATTTTACCCGCAAAGCATTTGGGAATAAAAAGGTTGATCCGCGAAATTTTTCAATTTTTCGAAAAAACACGGCACCAAAACATTGGATAATACAAGTAAAGTAAATCAATAGACATCAGAATCAAAATGTTTCAAACGCCCTCTGCAACTAATGTGTGAGTATCTCAAACAATTTTTCACTATTCCTCTTACAAAAAACTGGACTGTCCTTCTTAGAGAGACAGCACATAACTACTCTCAGTTCCTAAAGTTACATCATCTTTTTCTAACAAAAATCATCCTACTATAAAACAATCTATAGATCATGAAGGAACCGTAGATAAATGAGGCCAAATTAAAAGAGAAAAAATTCTGTTCATTTGTTCTCGTCAGCAAGGCTACTTTTCCATATTTTGTATTCGATTAAATTACTTCGAAGTGAATGCACCTTCTGCGTAACAGAATATGAGTTTTGCAATATTCATAAGTGAAATTTGAAAGTAATCAAGGAACACCCAATGGTAATCAAAGAACACCCTAGGTTTTCTTCATCTTTATTTGATTTGATTCAGCAGGAAGAAAGCACCCAACTTAGTTAATCAGAAGAAACTGTGACCCATAAAAACGAACAGGCGACAGCAGAGAGTTTTTAAATATCTTCCAACTTTTAAGTCAAGACAATAATGCACAGAAATAATACAGCCACGCAAACTAAAAATGCCTCCATATCCTGATATCGTATAGCAAACGTTGGAGTCAACGGAGAAATGAATGAAAGAAATGAGGAGAGAAATGAAATAAGCAGGTCTAGGGTAGACAAAGATTAAATAGCCAACTCTGATGTATGGAATTGACAGATATAGTAAATCAATATCAGCTAGGTCTGCTTTCACCTGGCAGTTCTGGAATCCGTCCACATCAAAGGAAGAAAACCGTTTCTTTGTAGACAAAAAAAATGTGTCTTTTCATAGGATCTTTTCATTTAACCCTTCAGTTCATCACACACTAAATAAGGACCGGTACTAGATAGGAACCGGTATTAAATTAACGCCAGTATTCAAAACAAAGACCGGTATTAAATCTATACCGGTATTAAATTAAGACCGGTATTCAAAACAAAGACCGGTATTAAATCTATACCGGTATTAAATTAAGACCGGTATCAAATTAAGACCGGCATTAAATAAGGACTGGTATAATATAAGGACCGGTATTAGATAAGAAGTGTGTGAAAAGGACAAATAGGGTATCGGTTTCGTGTTCTCCACGTGTGGAAATAGTAATAAAACACTGTAAATAATGAAGTGAAAGCTTAGTTTTTCTTATATGGCCATTGCTATGAAAATCACATTGCAGATCCGCCAAGAATATAATTGTGTGTCTGTCCATGAGTTCTTTGCAATTTACAAAGTGACGATTTAGTAGTTTTTAAATTTAACGCATGTAAAATGTAGTTTATTCTAAGCACGGGTTCATGAACACTAAAACTTGATGGATTTGTAGATTTGGAAATACATCCGCCTACAACAGAGTCCCACCCCTTTGCACCCTTAAGTCAAATCAACTTGTCTTTTATCAGATTCGTCGGTTTGATATTTCTCAAGGGAATTTTCTTATCATGCGTTGCATATTTTGTTACTTTATCTTCCTTTTTATCAATCTTTAAGATCTTGTGAAGTAAAGAATAAGTTTGAAACTTGTCACCAGAATAAACATTCGTAATACGAGGTTCTTATAAATTGACATTCATTATATGGTACCTCGCGTTCATCTAACAAGAAAGTAATCTTACCGCTTAAAATACAACCTTATCTTATAAATTGGTGACCCTACAACATTCATGGTTAGATAAATATGAATCTACCTTATCTTCGACAGATAACCACTTTTTGTCTTCAAATCTTCAGTGTGGCAGATACAGATTGTAGATATGGCTGTGTTATGAAAACAATAGCAGATTTCTGACTTCTTTCATTGCTGATGTACGTAACCTTATGTGATGTTAACGGTCATCGTTCACTCTCTATTATATCTGAAGAAACATCCAATATGATTATAGAGAGGGTACAGAGTTTCATATTTTGGAATTCTCGATCTGCTTCGAGACAACCTCGATCGACAATTGCAAACCATTAAAAATAAGGAGACTTAATAAGTTATCATTATCATAGGAAACAGCAGTAGTAGCATAAGCGGTTGTTGTTGTGGTTTTAGTGGTGGGAGTACTTCAAAGGGGAAGGAGTAATGATATTAGTAGTAGTAATAGTGGCAGTAGTAGTAGTAGTAGTAGTAGAAGTAGTAGTAGTAATAGTGGTAGTAGTAGTAGTAGTAGTAGTAGTAGTGGTAGTAGTAACCGTAGTATTAGTAATGGTAGTAGTAGTAGTAGTAGTAGTGGTAGTAGTAACCGTAGTATTAGTAATGGTAGTAGTAGTAGTAGTAGTAATAGTAGTAATAGCAGTAGTAGTAGTAGTAGTTATAGTGGTAGTAGCAGTAGTAGTAGTTATAGTGGGAGTAATAGTAGTAGTAGTAGTAGTAGTAGTTGTTGTGGTAGTAGTAGTAGTAGTAGTAGTAGTAGTAGTGGTAGTAGTAACCGTAGTATTAGTAATGGTAGTAGTAATAGTAGTAGTAGTAGTAGTAGTAGTGGTAGTAGTACTAGTATTAGTAGTAGTGGTAGTAGTGGTAGTAGTAACCGTAGTATAAGTAATGGTAGTAGTAGTAGTAGTTGTTGTTGTGGTAGTAGTAGTAGTAGTAGTAGTAGTAGTAGTAGTAATAGTGGTAGTAGTAGT
>JAAAKL020017888.1:0-10444 GCA_010016065.2 Carybdea cf. marsupialis auct. non (Linnaeus, 1758)
ATGCACAAAATTATAAAATATCACAGTGCTTCTGGTTCTTCACCATGAGATACAACATGAATTGTCTTTGTATACCTTAGACTTTGAATATTCCAAAAAGACGATCTAAATAACTAAGAGAAAGCTAATATAGTGACATTGGCATACTTCACACTTCATAGTAAAGACAATTGATCAAAGATAATATCTGGTATGAGCAAGTCACTGCATTCCCCATTTTTTTGGCAGGCATGTGCTAACTGCAAAATAATTTTCATTAACAAGGTCAAAATTGAAAACACAACACTGTAGAGTTTGTCCTAACTGAATCCAGACAAAAATCTGAAAACAAATAAGAATATATCCCAAAGTTAAACATACACAGACCTTAAATGATCACAACACTGTCAATAGGATTGTTGTAAATTTTCTCATCTTCCTCTTGATTCCATTTAAGATGCAAGGTCTACTGGCATAGCGAAAAGCTCTTGCGTGTAGCTCCTGCATTTCTTTCTCTTTGGTAACCTTGTGCTTCTTCAAAATTGCACTTGAAAGGAGCATTCAACTTGAAGTAAACAATTAACCACCCACGAAATATTTACCCGCTCACTGGCTGTCTGCTGGCCAAGTGGTACCATTATAGACTTTACCAAAACAGCCAATCGACATCAATAACACTTGATTATGACCCCCCATTTTATGAAAATTTGAAAAAATTATCCACCCTACCGCTTATTCGACCTCCCCTACAATTAAGCACAGAAGTCTTGGAATTGCCTGTATTGACTGAAATGTCAGGTCATTCACACCAGCGCCGATCCAAGTTAGCTCTATTGTAATATTTTAAAGAGAATGCGTAGGATTCTCTTTAACCTTTTGTGAACTTTGGCAACCTGTCAACCAAGCATACTCACTATATCAGTTCCTGTAGGACTGCCGCTTACAACTAGTCATATAACTTGTCTCTGGTTTGTCTGGACCAAGACGTTTTACTTCAATCTTCTCTTCTACCGTCAATGCTAAAAATGATTTGATCTCACACTTCTGACACTATTCAAAGCTGTTAATGTCGACTGTAATCGTTCATCAAAAGGTTATGTTTCTTTACTGACCTCCTGACCTGACGGTAACATAGGTCCGGTATTTTACAAACGAGGCAATTGAAAACGAGACCTCAGGCCTAATCTTATATTGTCCAGTGAATGGGGAACAACTGCATCTGGATAACACATATGTTGATGGGCTCGGAAGGTGCGATGCACCCCTGCACAACATTAGCAGCCGCTCCTGAATTCGGAGAATATTTGCTGGAGGGAATTTGGATTTTCGCCCGAAATTCCTCCTCAGTTTTCATTGAGAATATGTTCGTTAATGATTGAAGACCAAAACCCAAAGAAGGGACGAGTGTAGTTGAGTCACCTGTTTCATACAATGAATAGACTGCTCCTTTATGAATGTTTTGGCAACATTAAGTTCCGTCGGACTTTCAGATGCCTTTGTGTTGATTCATTCACATACTTTACGTGTTGTAATATAAGTCATGCGAAGATGAATTGATTAGAGAGACATGAATCCCGATGGTCATCTAAAACAAGGTGACTGCTGACATGTTGTTATACTACCCGATTACCGCATGAAGGGACTTGGGTGACCCAAAGCTTAACTAGGTCATTAATGGAGCATAACCTTTGTATGATTAAATAGGTTTAATAGCATTTCACATCAACTTGTACAATAGTATCCTGAACCAAGAGTGAGGGCCGCTACCTTTAAATGTAATGTGAAAGAGAGATATATTTATTGACAGTTTTCTTGGGCTTGATCTGTAGATAATTTGTTTGTTCGACTGTATTGTTGCAAACGATGGAATAAATGGCACCCAATAATAGACACTGCATTATTGAAGTGGCTTGCTCTCTAAACACAAACCATGTCGGTGCTTGAAAGTGCGTTACGCTTTAGATAAACCACCAAATTTGACGTTTCATATTCACCACATGTACATCAGGTGAAGTATATATGCTGTAGAGAATAATGTTTTGATTTTTTTTCGTAGGATGCCCAGAAAAGAGACCTTTTCAGAAAGGCTGTTGAAAGCCACTCAAAATACACAAAGGAAGTAAGTTGCGATCGTTAGAAGGTGGAAACTTGTAACAGATTTCATTAACATATACTGCATCTTGGTTTTACGTTTTGATTGTCTCAAATTTAGCCCATTGTGCTGAACACGAAAGGGTTCTCGGTTTTCTGTGCTTACAATACTTCACCAGAATCAATACTCGATGTCTAGAAAGTAATGTCGACGTTTTAGAAGACTACCCCCCTCCTCCCGGCATTCATCACCGGCTTTGTTCAACAGCATCACACTTTTACTAACCGAAATAGTACATACCATGCAAACAGTTATTAATAACTGGGTTTATCAAGGGTGCCAATGATGAGATTCAGGGGGTAACAAAGCAGATGGTATTTTATATGATTATAGCCGTACGTCAAGCAGGTCTACACATTCCTGGAATGTGAATCAATTTTGACTCACAATACTTAATAAGAGCACTTTGTTGGTGATGGTTATAGCAAATGGAGCTACCAAAGCTGCATTGAATATACTCATATAAAGAGTTGAGTCAAAATTCCATTTTTGATGTTCATTATACAAGAGGATGAAACGTCTGCCATGTAATCAATGTGATCATTATTTTACGTTCTGTACTACATTTGTTTGGGAATTTGTGCCTGCAAGAAAACGCAGCTCAATAGTTAGGTTTTGTTGAAAAACATGGTTTGATATCCTGTCCCATGTGATACATGCGTCAATACCTGGATGGTAATAGAGTGCTTAAGCGTAATGTGATAGTATTTTGAAAATAATTTTGACAAAATATTGCCCATATCGCATTCTTCTTGTTCAGAGATAATCAGACAAAATTCAAGAGCGCATGTGTAAACACCCTTATAAAGTTGGACGCATCCCTATTATAACCTTGTTATTTGAACTCAGTTCATAATTTTATGAACTGAGCAAAAAGAACAGTGTTTCCGTAAGAACTTTTGTATGTTTAGGTTGTCATAACTCGTAGTTGGAGTGAGTGTTAAAGGTGAGTTTTGTTTTCGAAAGTCTGGTGGTTGATTTAACACTTCAATTTTGAGAAAAACTGTTTCCTCGAAAAAATGGTAATATGACATCACCGCTTGACATTATCTTACGATATGCCATTGATTCCCGCCAAGGACCGATCTCAGAAAAATGTGAAAAGGACTATGGTATGGCAGATGCATCGTAGATCCAGTTAGAGTCACTGGTCATGGAAAACACAGGTTGAGAAAACCAAAGAGTTGCAACGAAAATGATCTTGATGACCATATGAAGTTAATGGTGGGGAGAACAGAATCTTATCGTTTCCAGAAAAAAGGTCCAGAAAACTGAATTCCTTCGTGTGTCATGTTTCCCAGAAATGAAATACCGGGACATAATACGCGCGCTTTTTGATTCCGTGCCATTACAATTCTTTCCATCTCTTAGGGTTAGCAGAAACCGAATACGATCGTCTGTCATTTACTCACTTATTTACTTACGGAAATCATTTATCTTAATTTTGTAGGCTACCAACGGGCAAGGAGTAGATCGCCATCTTCTTGGATTAAAGATGATTGCCTCCGAACAGAAAATTCCGCTCCCAGAAATATACAGAGACAAAGGATTCCATTACAGCTCGCACTTTAAATTGTCAACTAGTCAGGTAACCGTTTTGTAGTAACATTAAAGTGAGTGACTGAACTTGGATAAGACAGTCCCATGCGTCAATAATACTCCACGTAGTGCTTGTAGTACTATTATTACTCCACTTCTACCACGAAGATTGTTTGAAAAAACCAGCATAGCGTTTTTGCGACTTCGTGGATTGTTAAGAAATGCAAGAAATTAATATCCTTAGCTTACGGATTTCTACATTCTTCTGTACTAGACTGACGAGTAAGTATACTGAGGTAATGCAAGTTGAAGCAAATCAGCGGCCAAAAATGGGTTGAGTGGTGCACAGCAGTTGGTCAAATCTTTACAAACACTTGGTTTGCAGAACAGCCAAGACGTTTATGGACCTGGAAAACATGGGAAGAGACACTAAGAACCAAATAGACTACATGACTATCAACAAACAATCCTGAAATGCAGCTCTACACTCTAGGACATACCCAGGAGCTGACTGTGGATGTGATGTGACATGTTCCAGTGATATGTACATTATTGGTAAGGTTGCAGAAACTAAAGAAACCAAAGGCCTTGCAAAAACGCCATTATGAAAAACTAAACAATGACCCCATTTACAAGGGAGCATACACCATTGCAGTGAAGAACAAGTTTGAGGCTCTAGCGGATGTGGAGGAATCAAAGGGGAGCATCTTCGAGGAATCATTGGTGACCTCAGCAAAGGCAGTGATCCCCGAGAAGGAGAGACAGGACTGAAGCAAGTGGATGACAAGTGAAATACTTGACTTAATGAAAGAGAGGCAGTAGGTTCTTCAGAGAAACAGCTCAGAGTATAGAAAACTGGACAAGTCAACAAAACAGATGCAGACAAGCGAAAGAGGAATACTACTATTAATCATCATGAACCGGTTTGGTGCGTTGAGCTAACACGCAGCCACAGACCTCCACTGCTGTCTGTCAGCAGCCAGGCGAACTGCTTTGTTTAAAGAGATGCCCGAGAGTTACAGGTCTTTGGTGACAACGACTTGCCACCGAGTGCGGGGTGCACCTCTTGGTCGTCTCCATCAGGCTGCGACAGGATCGAACTCTAGGCTCAGCCGAGTGGGATGCGACTGAGGTAGGTGTAAGACGTGTCCGAACCAGCGCACTGTCTCTGCGCAACGAGCGAGGAAGCCAAGGGCTGCCTTGTACTTTCCCATAGTTCACTATTTGATACGTGCTGCCACCACTGGATCCCCATAATTCTTCTTAGCGCTCTGCTGTCGAATCCGTCCAGTCGAGCTGTTAGGTTCTTGTTTAGTGCCCAGGTCTCTGATCCAAACAGAAGGACTGAAAGCACGGCTGCGTTGTAAATTCTCAGCTTGGTGTTGCGGGATATTGAGCGCTGGCTCCACAAAGGCCGTTGGAGTGATGCCATTACAGCTGCGGCCAGGCCTCTTCTTCTATTGATCTCAGGTAGAAGGTCGCCGTTGCTTGTCACAGTAGATCCTAGATATGTGAACTTCGTAGCAAACTTAACCAGTTCATTGTCGATGATCATGGGTGCCGGATTAGGGCCATCACCAATATGCATCAGCTCCGTCTTCTTCCAATTCACTTTTAGACCAAGCTTGGCTGCTTCTTCCTTGAAGGTATCATGATTTGTCTCATGATATTGTATAACAAGTTCATGATAAAACATGAGAGTAAGTGTAGCCTTTGGGTTTGCTATTCCTCTGGTGGATACGGAGAAGATTCATGGGTATTATCTAGTCCACAAGTACAATAGAGGCCTGAACACAGCGCCAATAGATAAGGACAGATGAGCACTATACAGAGGGGGTTTTGTTGCCATTTTGTTATGTTTTTAGTAATCATTAAGTGCTGCGTTACTAATCGCACAGTGATTCTACGTAACTGAAGTGATTCGACCCTGTTTAAACGTTATCTAAATTAAAAGTTTTTCAAAGGACGCACCCAGAATCTCTTCTTGCTTTAACTTGAACATGATAATTATCACTGAGCATCAGTGATGATTCAGTGCAACATAAATGTTAGTAGACGGTCCCTTGAAAGATGAGAAATGCTAGTGGTATATTAATCAACCGATATAGCATTAAACAAGCGATCTGAAGTAACAGAAGATACTGGAATGTAGTGCTCAAAGCCGAGACCGTATTCAAATTTGACTCCAAGAAATGCCTCAAAAACTTTCCGAAAATGCAAAATGCGTATCTTGTATACTTGTTAAAATGCGCATCTTGTACACTTGACAAAATGCGCATCTTGTACACTTGACAAAATGCGTATCTTGTACACTTGACGAAATGCGCATCTTGTGCAATTGATTAAATGCGCATCTTGTACACTTGACAAAATTCACATCTGATGAAAATTTTACCATGGAGAACGCTAAGCATCATAAACTGAGTGAGCTTGTATACAGATATGTTTAGTCGCAAAAACATTCGATTTTCTTAATGCGTATAGAGGAACTTGTACAGTATCCGACAACCCTTGCTTTGTGTACCTAATGGTTGATGTTTCCAAGCATGGCTAGGTAACAGGTCAGAAGGAGATGATGTCAACACCTACAATTTATCTGAGACAATTCTCAAGCAAGCTGTAGAAACAACATCAACGAATCCATGTGTGTTATCATTGTTTACGTGAAGGAGGGAAATGTTGCGTGGAAAGGAGAGATTTTCTTCAGACTACGATCCAAGATTTAACGAAAACACTCGAGTTGCCAAGGAGATTGCAGTCACGACAAATCAGTCTGTGACTCCTCGTACGATTTAATGGAGATCAGACTTCAGACAACGAAGGAGACACGAAAAACTTTTATTGAGACAAGAAGGCGATTGGAGTTAATCTGAGACATTAAGCAAGAGGATGGATTCTCAAATTATGTTAACTTAGTCCGTTCTGATTTAAAGAATGGAGGCAAACTAATGAACATACTAACTCATTGGTTAAAACTACGAGCTAGTAATAGCCTCTTTGACAACAAGGTTATACACAATTTTGCTATTTTTACTTGTACTGTCGTTTTACACAAACTTCATGCAATTTTTTAAATCTAATATTTGTAGATTTATGTAAAAGCATTTGGATGGAGCGCATTTTAAAATCTCGTATTATTATTATCATCAATTCAATTAATAAATCTTAGTATGAGCTCCATTGGAGGGATATTTACAAAAAGTAAATATTTCATTGACATGACGGACACTTTGAAAATCGTCAACTCAGATTATCTGTGGGTCTGTGCAATACGCACGACCTATTTTATATTTTTCAGAAGAGACAAAAACTGGCCAAATCCTGAGATGTTGATTTGGTAACTGGAGTAATGGTTAGTTACGTTGTTAGATCATTGTACTATTTTCGCTATACATTCACTTATCACTTATTTTAAAAAATCATTGTTATATGACTACCCTTTTCCTGAGATTTGTAGACAGATCGTGCAAACTCAGCATTACTGAAATAGGGTTAAACAGGAGCTCGAAGACTCTAATCCAGTTTCTTGAGAGGAACCTTTTTCTTCAGTGTGTTATAGATAGGATAGCTAACCCATACTTAGCCAAGAAGCCAACACCAATTATGAAACAGTTGTCAAGATAATCACTCCGCTTTGTTTTACATTGTCAAATGTCTTTCTTACCAGTAATACTAGGAACAAAAAAAATATATTGTCAAGGACTTTTTAAAGGATGTAGAAATAAAAATTAATGTTTAGCGCTTTCATGACCGGCAGATTCTTTACCGTAGAAGATTCTGTTCTGGCAGTGATTACAAGGACCAATGGCTTAGCAAACTATAGACCACAAAGTGTAGCTTGCAGGCTATATCGGCAAATTCAGCAACATGCGCTGAGATGTGGAGGGACGTTGGAAGGAGTGGTTAAGGGAAATATTTCATTCACCAAAACACCAAACTTATTTAGATTATTTTTTTGTAGAAAAAGGAAAGTGACTTGTATTGATAGTCGTCTCTTACTTTCTGTGTTGTTATTTGGAAGGTAAAAGATGGAGAAACAGAAAGTCGTTATGTCTTCGTGTACGATCCCCTGCAATTGTCTTTACAAGTTGCACTTAGAAAGTGCTATAGAAAAGAGAGGATTTGAGGAGTATCAGGTGTGAAGAGATACTAACGAAAAATGTACTATCTACGCCGGGGCACCATAGCTCAGTTGTTAGAGCAGCACGCCGCGAAAGCGTTGGTCCCGGGTTCAAATCCTGGTGATGACATTTTCATATTTAAATAGTATCTCTTCAAATTTACGTTTAGTCGGTCAAAACTCTAACAAAAGGCTACAGAAGCTTTTATCACGCCAAATTGCTTTCGTAGACAAACAGGGTCTGTATTCAGTTATTTTCTATGGTAGAACGTATGTGGGTGTGCTTTGTTGTGCCTCTCTTTGAGTAATGTTGGCTAGGCGCTAAACTAAAATTAGAGGTAATATGTGTTAACAGAAATTTGATTTATACTCAACAAGACCCTCTGCTACTTTACACACGAAATACTCCAACTATTTTTGTGTAGTTTTTAGAATGTTATAGTTTGACAAGTTGGTAATTCAAATTGAGTAAACAACACGACAGATTTCCTTAGAAACAGACAAATAACAACATTTTTCTTTTTTTAATTCGGTGGTCTATTAACAATGATATCAAAGCTTCAATTTCAGAAGGACTACCACTATACTCCTCAATCTTCTATGGTGAGGTCACATGACACAGCGGGGCTTGGCTATTGACTGCGTAGACTTGTTGGTGATGTCAGCCGATGGAGGATTGGAGCTTATGTTGCAAGAAGAGTAATGGAGTAATTCTATTTCTCTAGTCACGATATAAGTTTCAATTCTTCTGGTTCACCTAGCTCTATTGGTAGAGAACACACGCTGGGACTAGGGTGATCAAAGGTTCGAATTCTGGTGGCGACATTCTCTATATCAGTAGTATCTTTCCAAGTGTTCTATTGTACCACCATGACACCATAAATCTCTGTTTATTTGCAAATAGAGGCATGGACATCAAAGGCAAAAGAATGACAGAAAGAGATAAACAAAAATTGATGGCAATAACAGACAGGTTTCACTGTTGCTACACAATGGGATTCATACACAGACGCAAGTTTACCTTTATAGCAGAGGTTTCTTCGGTTCAATAAAATCATCCTCACTTAATATAGAATATGTATTTCTGCCAGTGTATATTCATAAAACAAAAATTGAGTTTTCGTCACTTCCCAAGTTTTTGTATATGCCTATGCCTATATGTTACTCATCTTGATTAGCATATGACTACTCATTACTTCTTTTATAGTCGTATTTTTGCCATTTTCTTATCCAGGTTTTTTTTCTTCTGTTCCTGTATCATGCAACGTTTTGACTCGGCATTATTTTTAAAAATATAGAAGCAGGAAAGTGGAAAATGTACGACAGGAATGGTAGTTGGTTGAAATGGGAATGATCCAGGAGATAGTAACAATAAGATAACAAACGAAAATACAAGATTCCTGGTTTACATTCCTAACATATTCCTCAGTGACAGTGGCGGCGCCATCTTAAAAGAGTGGGGAAGATTTCCCATTTATTTACGCACAATAGGGCGTGGGCGTGGTAATATAGTTGACAATTGCTAGTTTACTGACAATTCGAGAAAGAATCTTAATTGGAAAGGTCACAGTGTTAATACTGTAGTAAAAAAAGTGTTTAAATGCAAGACACCCCGATTTTCTCATCGGATTCGAATGAATTAAAAATTTAATCTTTAAGACACGTGGGAAGGGCTTGTCGCCCCGGGTGGCGACGCTAGTGCTTAGTGCATACTCAGTAACTTAATATAGAAATACAATAGTGATTTAAAACGGAAAGGAAGTACAGACTATAAACTAATATTTTTAAATAATAGGAAATCGTACCATCATTACTCGCGTACACTGCTTAAATGTAAATATATGGTCAAAGTCAGTAGGGGGCATAGAATCAGCACTCACTTCCCGACTATAATAAGTCTAAAAAAGCACATTTTCTTTTGAACTTATCTGTGCTTTAGTGCACCAAACATAGTTTTTTTTAACTTGCTCAAAGTCTGCACATTCATACTTTTCATTCTATTATATCCTCTCTAAGATAGGTAGCCTCATCTGTACATATTCACTGATCTCTAAAAAAGACTGGATCGAGTTTCCCAATGTTTCCAACAGAGAAGAGTAGTCACGAGCACTGGCCCCCAGTTGCCAAATAGCGCGGAAAGGTCCGCTAGTTACGTAACATTGCTTTCTTTGATGGAAACTGAAATGGCGTCCGATGACTGACCTCACTTTGAGATGCTGCATCCAGTGTTTTTCAGAGATCAGTGTACATATTCTTCACCAGTGTAAATCAACTGAAGAGATTCAACAAGAAGCTTCCTCTTGAGATGAATTGCCTGTTGAAAGGTGTTTTCATGTTCATCATACGATTTCAGGGAATTTTACAAAATGAGTCATTTACATTCACGGCTGTATTAATCACTTGATAAAATGATAATCAGGAGCAGACAGTAACCCTTCCCCAGGAACGGGGGAACAAGGGGTAGAGGGGGCCATGGCCTCCCGAAGATTTACCAAATCTTATTTTCTTGGCTCGTGTGCCTTAACTCAAAATGGGTTTTAGACTTCGTTAGGTCAATGGATAATGTCATCATGACATTGTTTTATCTGCTAAAATTGTTCAATTGTTACACCTCACGAAACACCCTTTTCCACACAATGATCAAAGGCACCTTA
>JAAAKL020017890.1:0-10444 GCA_010016065.2 Carybdea cf. marsupialis auct. non (Linnaeus, 1758)
GGGTGCCCACAGACGCCAACACACACACACACACACACACACACACACACACATATATATATATATATATATATATATATATATATGTTTGTATGTATTTATGCTTTGCGGCAACCAATGTAACCAACCATATAACCCCATTGACGGAAAGGCAATGCGCATCTTTGAAATTAGGTGCTTCAGACTGCCCACTACAAGCAGAAACGTCACGACCTCTCACGTTCCAAAGATCCCTAATTATCAAATAAGTGTAAGAGATATTTCTCCACTTGTTATAGATAAAGCATCTCCCTACATCTCCATTATCGGTAATAGCAGACAATTAACATTCGCCAGATTTATGCAAGCTCATTCCTATAGATTCCATTCATTCCTAAGCTACACGATTACAACTTGGCACGTTAAATAGCACATAATTCGATTGAATGCCTTTCCTACCAGATTATAAAGGCAGTATTGATAGTCCGGTCTGCATGTTGACCCCGCCTGTTTCCATAGAAATGCGAAAGTTTGCCGCCTGTCAACGAGACAAGAGAAGATATGAGGGGGAAAAGAGACAACCATGTGGGTGTAAAATTATAGTAATTGCTTCTTAATTGATTGGCTGTTTATTTTGGTTCAACTGGAGGAATAGTTGACAACTAGTGATATTTTATCATTGGGTTGCGGCAAAGGAATTTGATGATAAGGAGAAGTGATATTCCCTCTTACAAAATTTTGGCAAAATCTTGATCGAAAAATATATTTAGGGTTTAGATAAAGGTAGCTTTAAACTTAAGATCTACTGACCTATAATAAGTAATTTGTTTTGCCAGAGGTTTATTTTCCCATGACCACAAGGAATAAAGCCTCAGGACTGCAAAAAGACGGGCAGTAAAATTAATCATTTAATAAGAGATGTTGAAGAGATTCCAAAAATTTAAGAAAGAAAGGGCACCCTTACACATAGTAGACACGAGGAAAGCAGCTAACAGTAGTGTTGTAATCAAGGGGAAAATTACGCGAGGAACACCGGTTGTTGATAAGGGTAAAATTACGAAACGACCGCGATATTTTTAGGTGGGGTAAATTACGTAATAGTACAGATAACCTTATTTCCTAGCAGAATGGAGTTAGAGGTAGTTGTAGAAACCGTTTCTTGGCTTTTTTTTCGTCCTCGTATGAGATGGATAGGAAAGTTTGGAGTGCATTATCTTTACTGCCTTTGCGATAACGTAATGAAAGTTAGGTTCAGTGGAGAAGAGCAGTCTTTTTAGGATCAGCCATGATCCAGAAAGTTATTTTTGTCCATAGAGAATTATAAATCTGAAATCCAGCCATTAACGGAGCATAGTTGCCACATTAGTTGATGTGCTCTCATAAAAATATCCTTGATCAAATCAAACATCAAGTCTCAAACATCATTGGCCTTCTGCTTTCTAACACATTTCGAGTCCTTCTTATCGTCTGGCCAATTTTAACCCCTTTCTACCATCACTTCTCTAGCCGATAAAGCCTATCTCAGCCAACATTTCACTATACTAACCTTAACATGTGCTGACAGACAAACTTAAAATAAACGCCACAATATTCTGACCCTCAAAAATTTAAGTAGGGGAATATGGTAATGCAACAAAATACTGAGCGTTTTTTAAAAGCGCTTCAAACTGCCGTCGTAATATTTAACATAAAGTTAATATGCAGAAAGATTTCAGAAGGGATCTTGCAAGGATAGAGCATGTCAAAGGTTTTGTTATTTGTACTCAGTTCGATGTATATTTCACATGCCTTCCTTTCGTTTTGTAGTTAATGTCATGTAATGGTACTAAGATATTTTACACACAAAGAGAATAGAGCAAGAATAACATCCCTTTTACTTTGGTATTGCTTTGCCCAACGTTACGCAATAGGAGTACAACAAAGACACTGCCTAATTTTACAAAGTTACAACAGCCTGGTCACTCCTTCAGCCTAATAGCTGAATACAAGTGCACATTAATGACAAACATATTACAAATTTTTGATCCTTTATTACATTAAGATTACTCCATACTATTCACTATAGTACAACGTTAGAAACCTGCTAACGCACCCACTATATACTAAACTCCTGATGCTGTCACGCATCTTGTGTCATTGTAATCGCCAATATACTTGGGTCATGTACTCCATTCGTTGTGCATTTTCATTCATAAAAATGCAGAATAGTTTAGTTAATTGTATTTTTTGTATTAAATAAGCTCACGTTTATTTCCAGTCGTCCACAATATTTTAGGTCGATAATTTCTTGTCAGTCAATTAATGCTGTCCATTCCTTAGAGAACGATTTGATTTTCAAGATTCCTCAATTGTTCCAGCTCCTTTAAGGTGTCATACAGGCTTGTCTTCTTTCGCCTCTCCTTTAAAAATTGCTCCCAGTTGATAATACGAAGAAGTCGGGCTGTAAAATAGATGTATATAAATGTTAAATCCAACAAATGTTTTTAAATTATCCACCTGAATAAATGTGCTTTAAAACTGTGGTAAGTACTATCAAGCACAATCAATAAATGCTTACGGAGAGCTAAATGCAATTCACGTTCATTGCCCAACATAGCAAATTGGCATTTGTCAATGCTTACATAATACAATTCACCTGACAAAAACTAGTCCATTTTGTATACGGCATACACTGATCTCTTAAAAAGACTGGATAAAGCAATCCCAATGTTTCCCACAGCGAAATAGTGTGGTCACGAATACTAGTCCCCAGAAGTTAACGTAGCGCAGGATTGTCCACCATGTAACGTAACATTGTTTATAAGCTTTGCTTGATGGGGACTAAAATGGCGTACAACGACTGATCTCGCTTTGAGTAGGACGGTGCTCTATCCAGTGTTTTTTTAGAGATCGGTGATGGCACTACACTTTAAATTACCTGGCCTCTCTCGAGAACCTAGCGTGAGATGACCTCGATAACATAGGAAAAGCCACCATGCGAGACTTTATCTCATTTTATCATTAATATTAATAAATAGTGAATTAAACACTTAAAAGTTGTGGCCTTTTTATCAATTTAAGAATTAAAATCAAATAAGAAATTAATTTTACACTGGTATGATATCTTGTATACAAGAATAATGTAAATCAATTCCTAAAAACAATATAAAACAGGCCACTTTAAAACCGATACAAAGCAAAGCAAATAATATGTTACTAAACCTTGAAGTTTAACAAAATATAAGCTTGACCAGATTATCTTTAGTGAGTAGGAAGATTATTGTGAAGTGTAGTAGTACTTTAACTAAAGCTGAGTTTCATTCTGGCTGGAAGTTCGTTTTAACATGTCATTATTATGAGAATGAATGTGAGAATGTGCCTTCCTCTCTCCTATACTGTGGTGGTAGCAAGGTTGCCGACGCATTTCTTGTGAGTGCTGCTCCCTGCTGAGTTAAATCAAGAAACTATATACTAAGGCACGTTACCCATAGTCCACTTGTGAACTATTACCCTCACCAGTGGCAATTTCTCTATCCAACATTTTCTCGTGTTTGTTCAATCTCTACATAGCCACATCATACCCGTATATTTTAGATTTCCTGCTATTAAAGAAGATCAGGAATTTATTTTATTACCGTTTTCTAATATTTTAGAACTTGGAAGAAATTAGTGACGAACAGAACATGAATTAAATACAGGTGTATTATGTTTCATTACTAGCGATGAACATGATTATGACTAGTGTTTTCTGGTGGAAGGCTTTGCATCAAAAGAAGGAGAATTAGTCACAGTCATGCAAATAGTTAAGTCTGCCATCGTATCAGGATTAGAAGAACTTAACATCATTTCAAACCTTTTTAGTTGGTTTGAAACGATCATTCGTTGAAAAGAAGGAAATGTTTAATTTACAAATTTGAAATGGTTAGCCTTAACCGTGCAATAAAGCATACCGCAAGCTAACTAATCTCGACCTGTCAGTTAAATTGTCGTCAAGTAGATCAAAACTTGAATAAGTGTGGGTCAGGTCACTGAAAAAGCTAATATTACCCTGATCTGTGTTTATAACCTGACTTATTTACATGGTAGTACCAACTGACATTATTCACAACAATACGCGAAATTACTCCATATAATTTTTGCGACAAGACGTCCTTTCCCAACTGAGAGAAGAATAGGCTGCTGCTACACTGGGCTTCGTATTGACGGGAACATGTTCTTCCCAATAAAAAAACAAGTTTACTAAACAAGAAACTTTATGCTCAGCAGCCCTCGTTCCCGGCCAGATAGTCACCCTAAAACAAATTGACTCCTTTCGGCAAAACCTGGTTTTGGACGCAATCATTTGCAAGAGAAGAAGCAGACGAATGTAGTTATCTCCATAGATGCAATTCGCACACTGTTATATAATATTCTGACTCGATTATTCTTCTGGAATTGTAGATCAAATGTTGTTAAACAACTTGTTTTTATACTTTGCTTGCACTTTTATGAATGTGGGACAGGTAACAATATGATCCGACTGCTTTTCTTGTAGAAGATCGGTTTCATAACGAGGTTGTTTTCGGAAGGAGTCCACTTGGTCTGGAACAACTTCAGCACCATATTTTGCATAGATACATGAGAAAAGACGAAAGTAATTTCTACAACTGTGTTCTTCCTTTGGGATTTTAACAAAGCAAAGGTGAAATAGCCAATCAGAAAGTAGATCATAGCTAGTGCGAAAATATTCACGAACATTGCACTAGCTACTACCTATTTGTCGTAATTGAGTGATTTGTTAGTTTATTTAGAACCAAAACCCCAAAAACATGTACCAGATAATCCCCTATATAAACGTAAAACCGTGAAGTTTCAGGTTGTGATTTTTTGGGCGACGTCATGGGTAATAGAAGGTACAGAAAGATAACTTTGGTCTTATGTAGCCGGGAGTTTACAATGTAAGCATACATTCTTTTACCCCATTTGTACTGTTGAAACTCCAATTTCCGTCCACCCCATATACTAGGTGTAACATTTTGTATCAACGTGTTGAACACAACTCGTTCTGAGGGCCCTGTCTTGTTGTACAACTGGGTTTCACAACTACGTTTTCATTTGGAACAACGATTTTTTATATCTATGTTAGAGAGAAATGGGACAACTGAAACTCAAGCAATTCTCCCACTCCCATCTTCAAACGTCTAAGAAATATTGTAACTTCTTTCTTAGATTACCATCCTCCCTCTCGTATGACCCTCTTAAATACATCGTCCCTTGGCTCATGTCCACAACATGTTCTGAGAAATAGAGCCTGTTCTATTCTAAAATCAGTTGTATCAACATGTTGCGCCCAACGTGGTGCGTATGCAACATGTTAGGCGCAAGATATTGTATCAACATGATGCACCGTGTATACATGGCTTAAAATCAAATTAGAGATTTTTTCATTACAAACCAAGATATTTCTGCAGCCCTGTTTGTCTCAAAAAAATGACTTTGAAACAAAACTAAAGATGGCTTAAAGACTCACAAGGATTTACAAGACAGAGGGAAAACCACTTACCATGGGTGAAAAACAACAAAATTCTGAGATTTTTTTTTTTTTTTTTTTTTAACGTGATGCATCTGGTATAGTTAGCTAAGGAGCCTACGGAAGCTTTCCCTATATAATGGCGGCCTGTGCGACATCATGCTGATGAGAAATCCTCATCAATAATTCCCTTTAATTAAAGCATTTGGTAATTATGTACAAATTCTCTTAACCTTTAAATCTTTACCAAGGGCGATGTTGTCCCCTTGGAAGGAAGTTTAAAAGCCAAAGGTGTAATGAAATCCGATTTAAAATCAAACATCTTGTACTGCAACTAAGAAATTGCTCTTGTGTCACTTCTTAGAAATCATTTTCAGATTCGTAACGAAACTATTTGAGCGATACGTAGGCAGCAAAGGACGCCTTCTCCACGGTGTCTATGTAATGAAAGCTAACTGCACTTTCAATCGATATATGAAGAGCATAATGGTACGAGCTAGGAGGGGCTCGGAGGGGCTCGGAGGCTGGAAAGTGGGTCAAAACAATTTGGGAAGTGGATGCAGCGCGCAAGTTCTGAAACGATTGAAGTAAACTTCTTTGGTTACAAACATTTAGTAGTAAAGTGCTTTGTGATGTTAGAATAGAAATTAATAATCAAACACCCTATGGCAAGATTCGTTTAAATCCAACTTTTTTCTGGCTAATGTAACTCAACTTGCCCAAGAAAATAATAGCCCGCGCATCCATGTTAGAAAGGGAAAGTGAAAACCACACCATATAAAATACTTATACGTACCGTGAATAGGAAAACTTATGTACTTACTATCTGTCTCTTATTTTTATTAAAGGTATTATCAAACTTTCGAGAATATCAGTTTTAATAGGGTATGGGGAATTAGAGCTCTTCTCAACTGTTAAGATTGAATAGTAACCGAAAGGTTAAGAACCGCTTCTCTGGAAATTTAGTCTCTGTCGTCCTACTCTTGCTTCTTCTTGCTCATGTCAGACGCATTCTTTGATAAACAGGTGTATTATTGAGACGCATTATCTAATTAAACCCTGTTTCCTAGAATCAGTAAGGCTCTATATACCATTTTTAATAGTACCACTATAATCCTTGCCTCCTGAGGAACTCTCCTAGGGAGATAGACCTGTTTAAATAGCAATCAGGTATTTCCTAGGACTTTGATCTTAATCAAATGCTGGGATGCAAATCACATAAATTTCAGCTCCTCAAAATTCAACTCACCTGCTCAGGTACTAACATTAAGCTATTTTTATTTTGAGTGACAAAAACACAAAGAATGCTCTGTTTTACATAAATTACAAGAAATCTCAAGCTCAAGACATGCTTATTTCGTGTTTGCCATGCCGGGAAATTAAGAAGAGAAAAAAGCGAGAGTTCTCTCTCTAAATGCACTTTGACAATTTCAGACACTTTGTAGTTGATGCAGTTTTGGGGATCAATGCTGTCCATTGATTTGCTAAAAACCAGTTAATAACTATTTTCTTAAACACATATTTCTTTTCACATCTTATTCTTCCTACTGTTTTGTATTATAAGGTACTTCAGGAGTTTTTTTACAGCATGTCAATATCTGATTATTTTAATTCATGCGACGATGAGAAAAGCCAAAAAACTGACCAGAAAACGGGTGCCGACATCATCTCTATACAAAATCACCAAAGCCAAAAATATGTCAAACAGAAATACATGTTAACTTTATCTTACTCCAAGAGAGTATCTGCTTGATAACACAAACAAGGTAATTGATCTGTTTCCAAGTCGTAGGTACGGTTAAAGTCACACATAGTGCATCCAATACATTCCAATACAGATTAGACAGACGTGTGTGCAAGATCGTTCTTAAAAGGAGAAGATCTGCTTACAAGAAACGAGGGGATTCTGGCCATAAATATACCAAACACTAGTTTAATATTGTCGTAACAAGGGTTTCCTAAAATTCGCAACAATCCTTCCTTCCTGCGAAATCCTCCATCGATTTAGTGTGCCATCAAGGAGGCATGCTATTGCGTTTCCACACGAACTTGGCGAACTTCTTCTTTGATTGTGTTGCACGCTTTGCTTGATTTATATCCACTTCAAGCATATTTGTAATTGTAGCCCATGGATCTCGGTAATATGGTTTTGTTGCTTTGGCAAACATCATTATCTTTGTGATTGCATTGTTTTCCGTTCTACATACATGGGCAATATAATTATTTTAAGTATTGGATATTGACATAGCTAGTCAAATTTTGTGCTCCAACAATTTTCGTACACAGTACACAAAGCTGATATCTGCCTCCTCGTCCTCATCAGTATCATTACTTTTGGGGACGTGGTTTCGTCTGCACCCTCCTTTTTCCATGCTTCTCACACAATCATACCAGCATACTTCTGACCCAATCATACAAGACGGGCTCAGATGACCTAGGGGCTATATTCATTTTTTATTTCCCACCAAAGATGTGCCCAATAATTTAAACTATCTGACTTTCCCCAAATTCATTCCGAAAAATTTTCAAAGACATTTCCCCCCCCCCCCCGAAATTTGTTGATGATGACGTCATCATTACCCCCATTTACGAGTCACATACAAATAACAAAGGATCACGTCATTAGAAAAATTTGCCCTATTCCATGACATAAAAATTGATGTAAAAATAACAAGTTATTTAACCGTAAACTCCCTTGTACATGACGTCACAGATTAAAGAACGTATTCCCAAAACGTTCATAGCTAAAGGGCGCATATGATCCTTATTTCAGGCATTACAAATGACTAAGACATTAGTAAAAATCACTAATTTTTGATATGCAATGGACAAGTGCATGTAAATATTTATATAAAAGTCTATCTTCTACATCAATTCAGGGGGAAGAAATGTAGCTGGTTCTTCTTAGCAAGTACCTCGAGGATCAAATTTTGTAAGTAGAAATCAGCAATATGCCAAGAAATTCTTTGGACTGAAATTTGTCGATTCAGAATCCGAAATATCAACTTACTGACCTTTTCTAAAGTAGCTAAATGTGTTCATGAGATATCAATTATTGCTTGCAAGTGAATGTCATTTCGCATACTTCCTCAAAGTCTTAGTGAAATATCTAGCACCGGCTGAGAGGGGATATACTCTCTCAAACTATCAAAATGTATTCGTTTAAAGTCAAGTAATGGCTACATGTGAATGTCTTTTCTCAAAGTTGCTTAATGAGCTTGTGAAATAAAATTTACTGCTTCCGTGTGAATGTTTTGTCTTAAACGTATTAAAAAGGTTTGCGAAACAGCAAGTTACGTCTGGATAAGAACGTCTTTTTCTAATACTCGTAATTTTATCTAAAACTGTAATTCAAGATCAGGAAAAAGAATTATACCCTATATTTTAAATCCCAGTTTTATGGAATTCTATTAAGCCAGGTTAAATGTTCAAACAGTGATAACACCTTTCAAACTTAAAGCCTGTTGACGTTTTCCTACTTATCTCTTGCAAGCCATTTGATAACTCATGTCTTCAAAATAGCCCCCTTTTATGACGTCATCATTTTAAAAATGTGATGCAAGTAAGAAAAAGTTGTCCAATTGTCTGTAACTGACTGTTTTAAGTAACATCATAACTTTTCCTAGTCGAAAACCATCATAGTTACTACGACATAGTAATTTTTAATATAGCTAAATAGGCAAACGTTTTATGAGGATTTCTGCGAAGTTTGATCTAATTTCATCTACGTCTGACATTTGGGTGACTTTGACATGGGGTCTAATAAATTACCTAGCCAGAGCAGCCTTGAAAAAGCCCAGGCCTGTTGGGGTTAAACATGGCAAATTTACAAAACTAAGACAGTGTATAATTTTAGATATGAGAGCTCTCATTGTTTTTCATCAGGTTGCGTTAGAAGAACTTTCATAATTTGGAATTGTTTATATCATCTTGACCAATTATTCTCGCTAAATCAGCCAAAATATTTTTCCTTTTCTTCTTGCAACGTTCATGTTACGTTAGGGTTTTCTGAGATCTTATTATTCTCGAGACTGAAGTACACTGATGAGAGGTGAACCCAATGATCGTGACGTCGAATCACGTTAGGTAGTGGTACTCATAATCTGTTGCCACTAACAATGGTCATAGTACTGTGCCTTTGAGGACACATAGGTATATAGATTCCCTCGACTCGATATGTACTAGGTTTAGTGCGGTATTGTATACAAATTCTGTGCATTAAAAGGCTGACTTTACGTCGATTTAGTTTCCCTTCGAAATCCCTACGTGAGAACGCAGGGTTCTCTGTATAGCAAATACTTTAAGCAATAACTGAGGCACAGTAAAGCAACCTTCATGACTTCATGATATTGTATTTACACTAAAAGTTAGAACACAGTTTTTGGTGTAACACAACTTATGTGTGATTACCGTAGTGCTTCAATAAACTATGTTGAAGTATGAGTACATAAAAGTCTGATTTAAAGTAAAAAAACCCTGATCACCCCCCCCCCCCTAATGGGGAATTTTAATAGCTATATCTTGATCTTATATTTTCAATCAATGAAAGGTGGTGCAAGTGGTATCTTCATCTCTTATCTAGCAAATTAATTGAATTAAGTAAAGATTTAAACAAAATACAAGTAAAGCTAGGGTGCTCCTGTATTCATCTCAACATCCAGCCCCTCTTAATAATCCTCTGTCTTTTTTCAACTGTTCAAGGAGTAAAGTACCTAGACCAGTTTTAACAGCCTCAGGACCTGGATAGTATGTTCTTTTCCCTGAAGCCTTCTAACCTCCAAGGTCCATATTTTGTACTGGAGCTGGGAATTGCTTGCAAGAACATTAACTGTTAAGAGCTTCAAGTCGATTGCAGGCAGCTGTTTCAGTTCATCAATGCTCATTAGGATTTTTTTTTGAGCAGGTTTTTTTGCTGAAAGCAAGTAGCAATATTAAATGTTAAAACAAACAGAAATTAACGTCTGTATGAGAGTGGCT
>JAAAKL020017891.1:0-10443 GCA_010016065.2 Carybdea cf. marsupialis auct. non (Linnaeus, 1758)
AAATATTGTTCAGTTTGAAAACGAGCATTTTGGGCACTTGCATGTCAGACCTCCCTGCTGCTAAGTGGAGAGGTCTACAAAACAAATAATACCAGACCTGGACACTCCTTTCATGTGTCTTGCCTGATTTGCTCCATTTTCACTGAAATTTAGTAAAAGCTTAATTTCTATTTGTCCATGATTGTAGCATCTAATAAAGCAATGTCCAAAATTCAGTCGACGTACATAATTGTCATGCATATAGAGGGGTTAAAAATTCATTCATAGCGACTAATCTTTTCATTTATAATGTTTGTTACATCTTCTAAGAAAATTTTGATAGGTACAGTCTACGTTCTTTTCCACTGTACATACTACAGTCTAGGCACCAAGTCTGGTAACCCTGACGCATCGTTGTGTGTAACAAATAGTCTTTTTGACGTTTTTCTTCACTGAAGTCATTACTCTCCTTCAATGAATTTACAAACACTAAACCAGCTTCGAGCCAACAAAAACAAATTACCTGTGGCGATACGCAAACTCACTAAAACGTGCGATTATATACACTTAAAGGAATCCGTGGCGACAATGGTTCCTATAATTTCAGAACATGGCTGAAGAAAGTCATTTGCTTGTCTTGTGGTCCTATTCCAGTTCAAAAGTACATAAACATTAGGCTCAAAGAAATTATTGGTCAAATGTAGGTGTTTTCAATATATTGATTGATATTAGTTGATGTCTCCATTTCCTCTAAATCCAGAACATATACCAATGGTATAGCGCAGAGACAAATAAAATACAAGATTGAATCCACAAAGCTAGTAGCTAGTCAATGAGAAATAGTTTCCTCACCTGGTACATTAAAACAACAATTATTGGTAGCTCTGCCAATACTTTCAGTGATTGTGTTGCTTTCGGTATGGTAGTCTGCAATTAAAAAAAAACGATATAAAACAGTACAAGTCACACAATATTTGACAGAAAAAATGGCATTGAAGGAAATCCTTGATGCCAACAATACGGACATCATTTTCAAGATACCAAACAGGCCCAATTGCACTGGCACATAGAGTATATGAGGGCACTGGAAAGATGAGACTTATTGGCTTCCTTTAGAGCTAAATACATTCATCTCATGCCTCAATACCAGATGACCCAATGCTACGATTAAAAAAATGAATATAGTGCAACAAAAAATCAAGTGATATCTAAGTGCAATGCGCTCTATTTTACTAATTTTACAGACTACAACTCACAGACGTTGATCCTTTGCCACCTCCTGCTTCCCCGAGGGCTGCTGCAGGGCTTCCTGTGGGTAGGGTCTTCCCACTTGGTGTTCCTGGCCTTGATGCTGATTGTTGAGTTGATCCTGATTCAGGAGGAAGATACCCAGCTGGTGTCACATTCATCACATCAAAATGTAGTTTCTGCAACAAAAAACGTGAAGATGACCACTGACGTGAAGCTGTAGCGTCATTTATACAACATCAAATAGGGCCACATGAGCAATATCACCCAGCTTGAGAAGCAGATCTCTTTAGAAGAATCATCATATGTTATGTTTAAATAAAAACGCGACAAAAATTCTTCCCGAGCCCCTTCCGACGGCATGATCCAAAAGGGAACTGCTGCATTCCTATAATGGTTTTAGCACTATCAATAATGTAAGAGTATAACTCCACCATTCTCATGAATTATGCTTCACAGCTTAATGACAGAGAGATGATCCTCTTGTCTTACATGGCTGTGCACCCACACAACATGTGGGCATATTTCATGAGAAACATGTCCCATTAACGTTGTCTCTCTGCATGCTCACTGTCAATTCCTTGTTAATCCCTCTTGACCACTTTATCATTGGTCTTGCAATTATGATCTGAATAATTGAATCGGTTTTGTCCATTTCAAATTATTCTTCTCCCCTTTCAAATTAATGTATAACCATCAAAGTACATTAGTGCATCTAATGCTGCTGCCGCGGTACGTATTTGGAACGGAGAAAGAAAGATTTTTGAAAGATAGAGCATCAATAATAGCTTTCAAATAAAACTTTGTTCTTGATAGATAGACCAGCCAAAAATGTAATAAGACAAACTGATTGCTGCTTCTGTGCATTTTAACGAACCCTTCTGAGCCTTTGTCTAGGCCCTTCACAGTGATGTGATGGATAAGTGACATCCTTTATATTTGAATCAAAGAATCGAAGGGCAGACACGTCCATAGTGGTCAATACAAAATTCTCAACATTTTGTTTCAGATCTTTCTGCGCTCCACTGTATTTCTCGACTTTGGATTCTCTTGATTTCATGAGATTGGTTTCAAAGTATATGTTAAACATAACACTAAAACAAACCCTGTTTACTTACAGCATTATTTGGTAACTCTTTATAAATGTTTTTCACAAATTGAAGAAATGTCTGAATCTAAAATTGCAAGAAAATTAGGAAATAAACATCACTATTTTAAAGTATAAACTATGAGTTGTTATTATGACTGCTCTACATGAATGTCTGGCATAAACAAGAGGCATAAATAACATGCCCATGGTTATGAATTATTGAATGCATTCTTTAAAATGCACTTTGTAGCATTTGATGGTGTGATGTTGCATGTTGGTCAACAGGATGGATGAGGCCTGTGTATTTGTAATAAGAAAGCAGCCATCCTACCATACATTTCACCCTTCAATGATTGCACACAGCAGTACAAACAAGCATTAGTTTGACTTCATGAGATCTTAGTCTCAAATTTTCTTCCCTGTTATCAAAGAAGCTTGTTAGTTCCAGTAAACTATTACAGTATTACAGTGCTATGGGTGGTGTAATCCTATACATAAGGCATTTATCCAAAATTTGATACCAGAAAATTAACTATGTAGAAACTGCATCTCAAAAATTATAACTTCACTTGGCCATACTAAGTTAACTACTTCTTTTAAAACAAACTAACACTACCTTTGCCACTTTTAGTACATCGGTATAACACAGCTTCTACAAGCTTTATAAAAATAACTATCAGCCCAAGGAGGAAAATTAAAGTACAAAGAAGCTGTAACTTCAGTACAACACTTGTTAATAAATCAATAGACAGGATAGCACTATTATCAAAACCGCAAGATTTCCAACAAGGGAAGCCATGAATCTATCTGCATATTCTTCCCATTAAAAGGACTCATTCCAAAGTCACACTGGCATTTACCACATTTTGATAACATCATGGACATTGATAGGGTAAGTAAATATATTATTACCTCTGGCTGAATTTGTGGTCTGTATTGCTTGTGAAGTTCAATGATGATTTTCAGGCTTACCAAAACATTTTCTTCATTTTCAATCTAAGAAATTAACAGTTTTATGAATATGATATGAGAAAAGTAAACTGATCTTGATTGCATCTTCAACAGAAAGTCATGTCAATTATACAACATAAGGGCTGTATTACCTCCTTTGCTAAAATATCTCATGGCCTTCCAATATTGTAAACAAACATTTCAATCCTTGACAATTATGTTTGAGGAGAGCAGCTCCAAAGCTGACCATCAATGGGGCAACCTCTGCCTTAAGGTTCTTTGTAAATAAATGTGAACAGTGTGTGGGCACATTGTCTTGTCACCTGAAACATCTCTAACAATTTCCAGCGATACATCAGTGACTTTTTTACCATCTCATCTATACACCTCAGTGCAAGATAAAGAAGAAAGGTAAACTGAAATGAAGGGTGACAAAAACGTACTGACATTTCTTACAAAATTTCTTAAAATAGTGTATTGTGACCCACGTCTAGCCACTGCTTAGTGGTTAGTTTCACAGCATGGAAGCCCACTAGCACAACTGCCCTACAAAATTCTTTTGACTGCAAACCCTAGGGTTACCAACATCTGACGTTTGAACTTGATTTGTGCTTTCTGAGATGACTAATTGATCAAACAGCATAAATATGATTGACATTCTGCCAAGGATTTCCATCTTGGGGAGGGGGGCAATAATGCAAATCTTTGGGTAAATAATTCCATAAATCATGAATAATATATGGGCTCCTACCTCAAGAAGGTGGAACATCATGCTCAGTATCGGCTGTTGATCAAAAGACAAAAGGAATAAAAAATATATAATATATAATAAATTAGATATAACATGATGACGGTAATTAAACATGGGTGAAAATGCTATCAAGAGCTCCAAATTGTAGCATGGTGTTTTGCATGTTTCCAGTAGATGTGGTGTAGACAGGTTGAAACAAGCGATCGTCCCTATGAAGACCTCCTAACCACCATCAGAAAGAGGAAACTCCAGTGGTCCAGACCTGTGATAAGATCTGAAGGGCTGGCAAAACAAATCCTGCAAGGAACAGTCCCAGGCAGACAGAGAAAGCTGTGGGAGGACAATATCCCAGAGTGGACAGGCCTTACCCTGCCTGAGGCAACAAGGAAAGCAGAAAACTGTGCTGATTAGAGAGAAGTGGTTGATAAGTCATCAATGGTCCCCCTACGGTTGACCAGACTAAGGGTTGAGTAAGAGCAAGAGTAGGTAGATGCAAAATGACCATACTAATTAAACTGATGCAATCACCTTACATTTAGTGAATGTAAAGTACCAAGTTCTAGTTCACCAAATAGTGGGAAAGACACAAAATATCATAACAATATAAAAGACTCTAGCAACAATTTGAGACTTTCCAAGTATGTTATACACTATCAAATTTGAACAAAAGGTTTTCTTTTTTTCCTTATAAGTCCTTTAAATTGTCTTCAAGTATAAATGGTGTGCTACTATGAGGCCAATGACTATTGATATCTATACATACATGTGATGAGTTGTTGTCAATAAATTGATTTTTACAACATTTCCATTTGTGATGTACACCAGTAAGTGCTATAACAAAGATGATGTAGGATATATTTTTTAACACAAAGAAGCATCATGTCCTAATATCATTGAATATGTGTATTTGCAGGCTCCAGCTTACTTGCCATCATTGACACAGATGCCCTGATGAAATACCATAACAGTGGCATTTTTACATCCGTGAACAGTTGTGTTAGCAGTTGCCCAGTGAGTTTCTAGGTCCAGGAGAAGCATAACTAAGATGCTGATTGCATAAGATCAGTGCATTTCAAATTAAAAATATACTTTTTTATTCCTCTTTTTAATAGTTTAACACCAGTGATCACAATTAATCTATTGAGCCAAATGTAATGATTTTGAATCTCCCTTGAAAAGGGGTGTATTGTTTCCACTCGTTTGAATTGTTTTCCCCATCTTTTGTATAATTTCTAACAATATCTGTATGAAACGAAGACCTTGTAATGGCAGCATTTTGTGAGATCTTAGCCAATCATTGCCACTAATCTATTGGTTACCACCATGTCTACACTCATATGTTTCACATCTGTAAATGTATTTCAAAGATCTGAAGCCTACAGCCATGCCTTGTACCCAAGTCAAGAGAAAACTGTTTTCGAATTCAATAGAATTTTCCTAACAATATTGCTATTTCTTGTCAAATAACAACGGTAAGTTCTTCCATTATTAGAGGTAAGTATGCGCACAAGGAGAGTTGGAAAAGAAACAAGAGGACTGTTTATTATGAAAGGGCTTTAATAAATCCATCAATAATTGTGTGTCACCTTGACAAATGGCTTCAAGTAGTCATTTGTAGGAATTCTGTGGATAATCTCCAGCAATTGCTTTCTGAATTCCTGTAGATATACAATTAACAGAAAGTAATAAGCAGCAAAATATAAATTGAAGCACTAAGAGATAACACAGCAGTATTATTATCATGATTGTGATCACCATCATCATAATGGTCATTATTATCATTATTATCATTACCACTACTATCATCACTTCTCTCCCATATTAGCTTATTAATTACTGTCAGTATATTTGGACAGAAATCACAAACAAAAATGTGATATTGGATTATATTACTACATGACAATTTGCTGTTAAGTACAGATCAATTTGATTCTTGAGTTTAGATAACCATATTTGTTAAGCAGTTAAGTGTTATGTTAGTCTGTTCCTTCAACCTTTACTGTGATATCAGATTTTACAAAAATTTGTCTGTCTGCCTATGTGTACTTATGTGTGCATGTATTTACCATCATACAACAACAACAAAAAATGAATAAAAAACAAACAGAAAGACCCCCCCCCCCCCCCACCAACAAAAAAAACAATCAAAAGCCAACAATCTAATAATAAACTATGAATAAAAATACAATTTGCATATGTTGTCACACATTAACACCTTCACAAAATCTAGATTAAATCAAATTGGAAAAAAATTAACAGAAAGGTACATTTTTCAAGGACAAGATAACATACACTTTACACTAGATAACACGTTACACAACAGCCTATACTTTCAGATCACAGTGATAGCACTAAAAGGTTCAAAATAACCTTGTTTCCATAATGGTACTTTTAAAGAGGTGTTCTGATTTATAGAGACTGCCTGACATACCTGCTGGTGACTTTCTAAGTTAAATTCTGGTTCTCCTATGAAAAAGAAGGAATGAAGTTACTTTGGTGAGACACTTTAAATCAAATGATAGCAAGCTGCCAATGTTAGTAGTTATGCTAAAATAGTATAGTTATGATATTGGCATTGCAATGTATTGAGTAGAGCAATAAAACAACATATAAGTCCTTACAACTGCCAATTATACTTCTTTTTGCCATGCAATGCTGTTACACAGAACACAACTTGCACTTCCTGCAAGCCAGAGTTTGTAGGCAAGGACAGCATCTATCTATAAGATGTAACTTTCCCTATATTGGTTGGGGGGCAATCACATCTCACCTCCACCAACCTCTTACTTTCTCTATTCTTCTTGTATTCTTGTATTCTTCAACAATTTACCTAAGGCGATCTCTGAGCAGCACAATTAGTTACTTATCTGAGATAACATGACAGTCCCTACATACATTCCCCTTCCAAACACCTAATGCATATGAAGATGACAGGGACACATTTGCATTTTTCTGTATATCTATAGTCAAAACCATTCCCCAAGGCTTGTCAAGAATATTAGTTCTGAACAAAAAATGCAACAGTCACGTTTTATGATGTGCTTGTACTTATTACAGTAAACCATAATGGTTGTTGCTGGCGAAGGATGAATCTCTCATGAAGCCTCTCCACTGATTTCTGCCTTGTGCCATCACGTGTGCCTCATTAAGTGGGTTACAAAAATAACAAGCACAAAGACCAGCAGTCGTCAGGTCTTTCACAATGTAAATCTTCCAACAGAGTTTTGGTGCATTTCAGGAACATTTCCAGTGATTAGGTCTGTCACTTAAAAAATCTTCTTGGGAACTTCTTGCATTTTACAATAATAGTATAAATTTAAAACCAGTATTTAGGAAATCATCATTATAATATTCTCGTAGCACATACCTCAATACAAATATTTCTGTGCACTCACAAAATATACATCAAACATCCATAGGATGGGTAATCTGATAGACTTGTCTCCTACGATGACTGATGATTTTCTATTTTGTCTTAATAACAAGACATCATAATGATATCTTATTTGGTTTCTGGCTTCCTTTCTAATATTACTCAATGACATTAAACAATATGTAGCATTACCTTTGAAGTTATTAAAATGATCTTAAAATCAATTCAATAACAAGCAGGTAGCCAAAGCAAATCAAATAGAAGTGGGGGTGTTGTGACATTACACCATCATCATTAAAATCATTCTGGGCATAGTGCTTTGCATTCTTTGTTGTTTGGTGTGATTTAGGTGACTTGAACAATTAACTGCTACTGTAGTCAATCTACTGGAAACAAAAGCATGGAAAATTGCATCCATACTTTTTCATGATAAAAAAATCCAAATATGCCTCTTGTTGTACAAATCATGGAATGCAATGCCACAAACATGGCTTATACAAATCCTCAAAGTAAAATGAAATCATATGTGAAAATCCTTTGCAGACCATTTACGTACAGTTTTGTACTCCCAAATATTCAAATGACAAATGTTAACTTTAGAAAGTTGATTCCTGTTTCCAAGTCTAATCAATTCTGTCTTATCATTGTTTAACAATAGTCCATCACTAGCCATCAACGACCTAACATCACTCAATCCCAGTTTTAACATGTCTTATTACCCCTACAGCTATCGTTGTGAAGCTACCCCTCCAGGCATCACCCTAAGTGCTATCACACCACATCTACTTAGGCTGACCTCAAGAGACTTTCTTAAACGTCCAGTGACAAACTTTCCTTGGCCAGGAGTTTTCCTCCATCAGCTGTACATGATCATATCAAAAGTAAGTAAGGTGGTAATTAGATTGGGGAAAAGTTCCTACAAATTCTTTCATGTACAATTTATCTGGATAGTGGCAACATCCCTAAAACTTCCCAATAGCCCAACCATACCATCAAAGTAACAAAAACGTGGGAACAACTTAATGACTGGCCCTTCCAATTCACAATTAGGTCATGATCAATTTAACTGGGGCAAGCTCACAAAAACATCTCTTGCATTGGAGGCAAGGATCCTCCTTCAGAGCACAAAAAATGGTGGTTCCACCTACAGAAGCCAGAGTAGTCCTAAAATATAAAATGTGAAATACACCCCTATTCCCTAGTAGTCTTCATATGGATATGTGATTTCACATTACTTACCATCTCTTAATGCTTGTAAAAATTTTGGAATTGCATATTCAAGAAATGCAGAGTAGTGAGGTGAGGATATCACAGTCTACAAATAAAAGAAGATCAAAATACCAAATACAAAAGTACAGTAGTGCAAAATAAATTATGCTAGCACTACATAAATTAACACTATTTTACTGAAGAGTCTAGTCTCATACTTACCTTTGTATTAATAAATGTTCATTAACTCACATACACACACACACACACACAAAAAAAAAAAATGAAAGTAATGTGTAAATGGAACCACCAAAGATATTGATGAGAGCAGTTATTGAAATGTATATTTATGAGGAGACAAAGAGAAGATTGGTAATGGATATTTGGTTGAATTTGCTGTTGAAGTTAGAGTATTTTGTAGCACGGAAATGGTATATAGGATGTTTTATTACCTAGGTGACAAGTTTAATGCACATAGAGGAATAATATTGGCACTAAGATAGGCATGGAAGAAATTAAACAAGTCCAAGTCCAAGGGTATTCCATGTTGACAGGCAAAACTTTACAATTAAAGGAAAGATTTATGCAGCTTGTGCAAGGCTTACAACAGTTCTGGCTTATGGCACACGTGGATGAAGAAAGATAATTAGGGAGAAAAATGGAAACAGTGGGTCATATGTTTTGTTCCTAAGTTGAGGTTAAGAAACAAAAAAATATAGAAAACATTTTGTGCCTTGGGTCAGATTTAGGACTGAAATTTATGACATTATGAGCAAGAGCTGTTTGATTTTAATTGCCATGCTGCGGAAATGAGAATAGTGAAAGTGTGACTTCCAAAGGTAATGGCATCGGAAGAGCAAGGGAGGGGAAGAAGAAGAAAACAACCAAGAAGACAAAGGGCAGAGAAATATGTCTTGATGAATGACCTTGATGAAACAGACTGGGAATTTTAAGGCAGACTACAAAAAATTTGAAGCATTGAAGGATATGTATTTTAATGGCAGAGAATAATATTGAAGAGTTACTATGGTAGTCTTGATCTATTTGTATTTAATGGAACATGTAGGTAACATACATAGATAGGAAACATACCTCAAAATGTTCACTTATTTCCTGTGCTGAAGTAAGTTTTGTTTCATCACCTGAGAATGGCAGAAAATCAACACCACAATCACTATTGAAACTGACACTACCACAACTGATCAAATCATGTCAATCACCATTGCAATAATGCTAAACAAATATTGAATACTTGTTTAAAATATGTGTGAGGTAGTTAAGTAACGTTTGCAATGCAAGTCAGCAAGTTACCCGGAACACCCACTACAACTGTAAAGGTTAGTGTCGAAATAGTTCTTTCTGTATGATAAAAACTGAATAGATACATACATAGTAATAATTGCTTTAATACCAATGACATGGTGTGTGTTATGGCTCACAACAATGTTGTACATAATGGCTATGATGTAGTTATATAAACAGTGCCAGCCATCCTATTGCAGTGTTCAGCATGATGACACATTTTAGCATAGGAATTATTCTTAAAGTAGAACAACAAGCTAACCTTGTTGGGCAATTCTGAATTCCTTGTATTGCACACATACAGCAGTCTTAATCTGGTATAAGCAATTGAGTGACTAAGGTAACAACAACCAGTCAAGTAGAGCATTTTTGCCACATCTGCTTGTAGTTCGGAATTTATGCGTACTATTCAGGGTGGCTACAATTTAGTCATCACCAATCTGATACTGTGATATCTTTTGTTATATAATATATATATACTTATATATATATATATATATATATGTATGCTAGAAAAACGTAGACAGCTAACCATGACTT
>JAAAKL020017892.1:0-10442 GCA_010016065.2 Carybdea cf. marsupialis auct. non (Linnaeus, 1758)
CTTAATGACTGCGACTGTGCTGCCATGATTAAACCCTCTGTCTCCTTTTTAAGGTCCCCTTCTCTTATTAGTATTATTATTATTATTATTATTATTATTATTATTATTATTATTATTACAATGCCTTAGTTATTGCTTTCGACCCCCTTTCCGCTTGCTTTAAAAATCTATGAGTAAAACAACAAAGCGATTGCTGGTTCATATATGAAAAGCGGTGCAATTAAGTCATTTTGTCTTATGGAAAGCCACATATTACATGGACGGTCACATATCTGTAGTTTTGGCTGCTGTTTGTACAGTTACTTGCCATTTTCATAAATTCGAAACATAGCCTAACTTCTCAATGCTCGTAAAATACATTGGGACGTTGTAACTGGAGGGTATGTAATTTGAAACCCCTCATCCTCTGGAAATGTTCATAAATTTTGGGAGTGATTTAATCTTGCAAATTATTTCATAGCTTCGTGGGAAATGCCGAGTGCAACGACTTTTTCTACTGAAGATGAGATTGTACTTCCATCTCGTGATTATTAGGTGGCAGGTATATACTGTGCCTTGTACCACCGGAAGAAAATTTAACTGCAAACTTCATGGGGGTGAAATAATAAAGAACGCAAAATAGCAAATAGTTAATGCCAGTGTGGCACCCACCTAGAAGATGGGTCCTTACCTTCATCTTTCCTTCTTCTGGCAGCGTGTCATCAGCTGGATACATGCGAACGACTGGAGCTGACAGAATCTCGTGCCCATTGGGTGCCATCTTGCAGAAATTCTGAATGGCTTCCAGCCACCACCAGACAGCATCTCGACAATTATACCTCGCCCCACTTCCTGCTCCCAATAGATTTGGTATCAGTCCATGACGTAAACAACCAGCGAAGCCAAGAATCAAATTTCTAGTTCATAAAATTAACGAAAAGTTTACTTAGCATGATCTTCTTGAAATGTCAAAAGTTGAACTACCAAATACAGACGTGTATCCTCATTGATAGTGCCTTTTAAACCGAATGAGGGTCAACTAAAACTATAAGCGCAGTTATTTGATACAAAGTAAACCAATAGCTCCCATGGCCTCCTTGTGTACATAGCAATAAAAATTTCGCCTCATCCTCTTCCAAGTACGTTACCGACTCGGAACTTTTAGTTGGTAAAAATAAAAGGTTTACTTAAAATAATAGTCACAGAATAGTAATAAACTCAACAGGCTGAGCGAGCTAAATGAAGTCGCAGACTACACTATCATATTTTATCTTGAATTATCAGTTTAATGCTCTAAATGAAGGTTCCTGAGACATACACGTCAAGGGTACCCAAGATCCTTTTAACGTATTTTTTGCGGTTGTAGCTTTTACTACCTTGAGTGATTCCTCGCTCAAACACTCGACTTACACATGATAAGTATCACGTTTTAACAGCTGTATAACAGAATGCTCAGATTTCAACATTTGCTTCACTGTAACGCATTATAAACTCTATCAAACTCAAATAATTAATATATCTTCACATGGTTCGTTATGCCGTGTTATGTTATCTTAATATGCTACGTTGCTTTTCCCGTTACGTCATGTTTACGTTATGTTACGTTATGTTATCTTACGTCATATCAGATCATGTTATGTCATGTTGTTATGTAATGTTATCTTACGTTGTGTTACGCTACATTATCTTATGTTATGTTACATTACGTTACGATATACTACGCTGCGTCATGTTATTCCTTCCTTAATGATATGTAACGCTATGTTATGCTTTACGTTATGTTACGTTATGGAATGTTATGTTTCGCAATGATGTGTAATGATATCTTTCTCTTATGTTGCTTTCCTGTAAGAACCACTTCGTATGCAAGAAAAAAGCCATGAACCTTTGACGTGAGCCCTCTTTTATTTAACATCGTTGCACAATTCATTTGACTGGAGTGATAACAGACGACTACTATCTAGATACCATCTCTCTCCTGACATTGTGCTCGATTTAGTTGAATGCTTTTGACAAGTATCCTATAGAGACTTAAATAACTCACAAAATCTTGTGACATACTTGCCCTTTTATACGCAGCTTACCAGACTGTCAAACTCGTCAATATTTCATGGCAATGTGGCTGGGAATATAACTTTTCAAAGAGGATCAAACTGACTTGTGGATTTTAATTCCTGGTGAAGCGTGTCAAGAGGCGGACAATTGACGTTTTATATCGAAAGTAGTAACGAATGAAGATCTTACAAGTAATCTTTTCTTAAAAGGCTATTGCATTACATCACCAATTACTTGAGACGTTTGACAACGTTTATCTTAAAATATTTCAAATATTAAAGGTACTTTTCTATTTACAGAGGCTCCGTCACAAACTGACTTCCGTCCCTGTGTCATGCAAAACGGACATAAAGTCCACAGAAAATAGATAATAAGCATCAACCCAAGGATTGTGAGCATTTCTCGAGTTTACCATACGCCGTCGTCTTCGTTAAGTTAATGGCATTTTTAAACAGTGAAATACGATCTTCGTTAGGTCTTTCCTATATCATCGTCCAATGTCTTTCTCAGTTAGCTGAGTGAAATTCCTTCTATCGGTCACCTCTCCACTTTGACATACTCTCTTCTCCCCATCGTACACTCCATGTAACTATATTCCTTCTACTTCAGTGGTGGATATTGTGGATATGCACTATGCCAGGTTAGGAGGACTAATTAAGTAATAATATGAAAGCCCTTAAACCTTCTGTAGGATTTTACTGCAGGAGTTCCTGTGTCAACAAGGAAGGTGTTGATAATACGTAATACTGCTCTGTACGTATTTACTTAGTACAGTATTTTTCAGAAATAGTACACCATCCTCCAATTTAATTTTAGGTTATTGAAAAGTCGAAAGAGGATCAAACGCAACCTAAAAAATTTTGTTCAGCTACCTCAGAAGGTACATCAAAGTTCTGTTAGCTTTGTTGATAAATTCGAAAGACGGCCTTAAATTGCTGACATATTTGTTAAAGTACCTAATGTCGCAAAAAGGTAACGTTTCTGGTCTTGAGGAAAATCTCGACACAACCACAGATAACCGTCAGTTGGTGAGGTCCCCAGAACTGTCCTTACCGCAGCTTCATATACGTTTATGCTTCGTTAATGGCTGCAACAATTCTTACCTGGCAACAGCGAATCTCCCTGGAATAAGCAGGAGTCCCCTAAGTGAAATAAATGTGTCACGTCCCCAGCATCGCATGAATCCCGTTGAAAAATGAGGAAGACCTGCTGCCATTGTCAGCATTATCTGCCAGTTGGGTAAAGACGGCTCCTGATAGCGTTTCTTTAAGTTTTTGGAGAGTGCTGGGAATTTCGCAGAATTGGTCAAACCGCACATCTGTATCGATCCAAGTGCAAGATACTTCACAAACGTGGAACCGTTTTGGATAAACCTGGAAAACAGCGGAAGACTGACAAAAAATATAGAAGGCAAGCGAAACATCTGCAAAGTTCACACATAACAAGCGAAATGAGCCCCTCAATTTGATAACTGACAACTACGTTTCGTCAAACATCACTGGACCTGGATGCTACTCCGTCATGTTGATTCAACTACCCATGGAAAACTTCCTTCATCTTCCCACAACAAATATATTCCGTCGATTTGGCACAACTTATGGCACTAGCATGCAGTGGTCTTTATGGCAAAAAGGTCTCACCGTCTAATTACATTAACTACTTTTTCAGAAACAAAAAAATGAGATTATGACAATTACAGCAACTGTCTTGATGTGATTTTCATCGAGTCAGTAACGAATCGCAAATTTCTACAAACAAACTTTTAATACTCCTTGTCAAGTTACACCACCCACATTTCTGTCGCCATGAAGAAATACAAAAACATGCCTTGGTGCAAAAATGCAGTTGTTATAGTCCCTTATAAGAAGATGGTTGCTCTCTCCCAAGGACATTGCTCTCTCTGACTGGGCAATAGGCTACGCTCTAAATCGAGTGAGTCACCAAAAAAGAAGAAAAAAAAGAAGATAGTCTTGCTAAACTGCTCGGCGTTTTACCTCATCCTTAGAGACCAAGGATTATGGAAGGCCATAACGATGGTATTCGTTGAGCATTATTGGTCAGCACTAGAAACTGTACAAAGTGGACAAGTCATGCTAAAAACGAATGCTTAACGTACGTCCTCAGTACTTTACTCAATATTTTATCAATGATAAGGTGCATTTTCTCCACTCTTGATACAGACATCTCTCGTACTTAGACAACGACTTGGCAACCTCACTTGTAGAAAGAGGCTAAGTAACTTGTTTACATGCATAGCTTTAATTATTGGCCATCTAATACTTACTCTGAGAAATGAGTAAACGAATGTTCCACAAGCCTCTTATAGAGCGCTCGAATGACAGCTTCGAAATAGCATGGAACAAGATAACGTGGAAGTTCCTTCAGGCAGCAAAAGACTTCCTCAAGCCACAATCCAAGCTGGTAAAAAAGAGAAGCTTAACAGAATGATACTGTTCGACCTGTGAAAGGCAACAACACAACGGGCGATACACGTAACGTTCTATTAGAGTCAGACATGAATTTCAAAAATGGTAGCTGCAATGTTAGTCAAATGTTGCAGTATACACAAGTTATATCAGGTTTGCGGAATTTCATCAGAATCTAGCATGGAGTATATCGACACAAAATCTACGAGAAATTTTCATGAACAGTACAAATATGACAATAACATCTGTTCATGGATGTTGATAGTAATCTATTTTAAGAGCTATGATCTTCTGTTGCCGATATTGTTAGTATCTTCAAAGAAATTTCCGTTAAGTGGATGCTTATCTCACATTCTGTAAGTCCTTCTATAAAGGCATGGATTGAGGTAACATGCACTTCAATCGCCTGTTGGCAAGAGTAGTTGGTTAGTTCTGATCAATGCGCTGCCTTGAAAAATTTGGTGCATTTAGTACCGTTTTAGTACAGTACAGTTTTAGTACAAAACGCTTCATGAGCAAGCGTTCCTAAAGTAAAGAGCACGAGCCTCTGTCTTTGATCTCACAATTTTAGGCACTTAGGTTCCCATGAGTAGCCCTTTCGCACGTTCTTCAATATTGTTGTGAAGTACTACAATGCATGCTTCCAAGCGATTCTACCAAGGAAGCGTGCTCGGCGTCGTTTAGTGACTCGCCTTGGCAAAATATTGGGAGCTATTAACATAGACATGTTTCACATCAACAAGTGCGTAGTCGCCGTTGATCTCGTAAGAAGTCTTTGTATACTGATGCGGGCTAGGGTATATGTGCACAAAGCAGCCAGACGGCAAGACTATATTTGCAGACAGTAACCTTCCATCTAACAATGAAATATGATATACAAGTTTTTCGTTTGAACCGTTATTTGCTGATGCGAAATTGTCAAATGAAACAAACTAATTCTACGGTTTAACTGAATAAATAAATTAGCATTACTAGCTTATGACAATGTTATGATACGAGTATGATATGATTAGGCTTGCACTGCTCGCCTTGACATAGTTTAATGTACGATGCGCGGTGTAGTACGATGTGTTGTGTTATGTTGCATAATGGTACGTTGAGGTGAAGTATATTTCAGATGTGCGATGGGACGGAGTATGAAGTGTCTCGGTATGATCTGATGTAATGAAATGTATGGTGTCCTATGATGTGACTTAATGATATAAGATGAGATGGTTCTATCTTCTTTGACGTGATGTTGTTTGTTCCGTGATGGTGCTGTATGCCTGGTGTAGCTAGACAAGTGTAAAGCCCTGTGACATCTTGTTGTGTCGGGCAATGTTGTAAGCCTGGCACAGTGTGCCCAGATGCCATGCTCTATGACATCATGAAGCGAGAGATCCGTCGTATGATGCAACGTACCAAAGCCCAAGGCCACGTGACATCATACTGTCTGGTGTAATTTTGCATGCTAGAATTTCTGTGCTTAACTATACTATGATACCATATTATATAATAGGGTAAAGAACCTTTATGTTAAAGATATTGTGGACATACTAACCTGTCTGGTTCCATGATTATGTTTCAATCTATTGGCCACGTAACCTGGCATCCAATCACCTTGTCGAAGATTGTCGCACATCGGATGCCCAAGATCATTGTTTAAAGTTAATTTAGAAAGCATTGACATAAACCCTGTCAAAGAGAACCATATTACAGCAATTTAACTGAATGAGTAGAGATAAGCGAAGCTACATTGTAAATAATGCATTTCTAGTTTATAGGATTCCTCTGCACAAGTAACATTATTAAATGGATTCCTTAAATTTGGTACTTGTTAACTTTGCAGTAAACAAGTAAGTCAGCAGTTAAAATCAAGCTTGTCTACAGACATAAGATATGCTGATGACACTATTTTGATCTCCCAAACTTCATGGGCAAAGCAGAGATCATGAAACTGTTTTAGGAAAATCACAGCTGATGCTCAGCTCGTCTAAACGCAAGGTTATGGCTCCAGCAGGAGGAGGCATCACAATTTACGGGAAATAGTTATTAAAGCTGAAGACTTTGTCTTCCTCAAAGCAGTAGCCCCAGAAACAATTTAAAATGCCAAGTATCGCATGGCACTTGCCTCGGCTTCATTTGAAAGACTGAAAAATGAAGAATGAAGCCAGCAACGAATTTCAAATGTAATTTAGACCCGTCTCTAAGACGCACCCATAACACCTAAGAATAATGCCAGGTAAGACGGGTCTTAGACAGTGTGAAAATAGAAGAACTTTCAAGGCGTGTGGGGTGTGAAAGGGCAACATTGATATTATCATAAAATGTAAGGGACTGAGCTCGTTTGGATACGTTGTCAGGAGTGGGGAATAAGAATATCCCTGTAGATCTTGCAGATATAGATCTACTGACAAAAGATTCGATAGCCAACCACTTAAGCGATTGATAGGTCCCATCGTTGCCCATTAGAGATATACAAAATAAATGAAGAAATCGAGACGAAACTAGCAGAGATTAGCAGAAATCTCCGTGGACTTATGTAATTATGTCAAGTAATTAAAGCTGCTTAAATATTCGTGCTGATTACGTCAAAGATAATAAAATTATTAAGTGATGTCAACAATATATTAAATAATATCCCTCTTAATACGGTAAAATCATATTTGCGTTGTTATGACTGAAGTCTATATAAGTGTATTTATTATCGTATAAAACAAAAGATAATAACCCACTGTTGTCTTTCGGCTGTCCTTAGAGCTCGCCCCAGTCTCCTGCAGTGCCCAAAAAACAACATCCTAAAATATAACCATTAGTTTTCTTTGTACGACACCTCCTTTTCGTTTCAGCCATTAAACTGTATATTGTATGTTGGTATTACGTATATGCAGGCGAAAGAATCCTTCGTCTTTCTATCAATCTATCTGAACTCTTGTACAATTCTTGTTCAAACTTAGGTGAGGTGATTTATCCGCTCAGATCAATAGATGAACTGTTCATTTTTCTTATAGCTAAAATATTTTCTATTTCGTCTCAATTGACATATGTAGTTTATCGGAAGAATTTTTTAACCCAGCAATTTTTGCCTCGAACGCAGCCTAGCAATCAGACTTGCGGCCATTTCTTTCACGTTGTAACTACTGCCACCAAGGTAAACACGTTAACAATGAGCGTTGATCACAGCGTAGGTCAGCAATTATATTTTCCTAAACATCACTTCAATGACTGTAAAAATAATTTACCCACTCACCTTGGATACCACAATACGACAAGGCTCCGACATTTGGTACCACGTAGACTCCACCTCCTCTACCATCATCCACTTCTTCACTGTCGCATCTGTACAAAACACGGTTTAAGTCTGCTAACGACAGCTGCTTAATAATAGGATCAACTGGACGAATGCTACCGCTCGCCACTGTCCCTGAAAAATGGTATCCTTGCCTTGGAAACATTGATAGCGTGTACCTGTAGAAATGGAAGAACGTTAAATATTATACAGTCAACCATCGATATCTCGAATCTTAATCTGCCTCTCTTGGAAAACATAACAAAACGTCATGTTTGTTATTTTGTTCGGAAATGTTTGGACCAAACTATATGTGATCATTTTAAAGATTACTATGAAATTGTTGAACACGGATACGAAACAAGAAATGGAAACTTTTCTTTGAGGATTCCAAGAATGAGAACCGAGTATGGCAGACGATCTTTATTTTTCACAGGCGCTAAAATCTACAACGGGCTCCCAACAAAAGTCAGAAAAATAGAAGATTTTTATCAATTTAAGGAATCTGTCAAAGCTTTTTATAACTAAACCCGACTTACTACTTACTTTTTTAATTGTATTTTTTAGTCATTTTATTGTATTTTTTAGATATTTTATTGTATTTTTTTAGATATTTTATTGTATTTTTTAACAGGATCCACATTGATATCAGCTTTTGTTGAAGTGGCAATCCTGTATAAAAATTCATGATAAAAAAATAAATAAAAATAAATAAAAATAAATAAAAATAAATAAAAATAAATAAAAATAAATAAAAATAAATAAAAAGAGGATGGCTCTTTCATTCGAGCAACATTTTTTGAGCTTCAAAATACTAAAAAAGAAAATTTATCACTATCCGTATTCAAACCCGATACGTGGCGATAATTTTTAATGGGCTTCGTACACCTTGATGGACCAGGTGATATTCCTGCCACAGTCGAGCCTCTTTGAGCGAAGAGACTGGTCTACAAAATAGAGCTTTCGATGCTCACTAGTTGAGCATTGAGTGCTAATGAGACTACTAGAGAATAGAGTTTGTTAAACCAAGATCGATGTAGCTGAGTACGTAAAACACACGCTCTAAATGCTGGGATCAACGCTTCGAATCCAGTTGACAACATGTTGTCTATTTTTCTAGTAGCTTTTAAACATTATCATTTCAAATCATCTGCTTATCTCGCATATCGTTTCTGATACGTTTTGACAACTCTCTTACATTCTTTGTTTTACTTCATTATCTACAAAGCGAGCATACCCATCCAAACTCTTGGCATTTTTCCTCAAGTAAATGTTACTACTACATCTACCGCTAGGATTATTTGGGCTTTATCCTTTTTGTACGTGAAAGCATATATATATATAACGCATTTCATTCTATGCACAACGACGACAGTACAGTTCACCTCACTCATGTAAACCTCTGGAAATAAAAAACATCTGTCTATGAAGGGAGACCTTGAATTTTTCCTAAGAGCGACTCAGCGACATCTTTGACTAAGCTACTCTTAGCGTTATATTATACTGATTTTAAGTGTTAAATTTATTTATTTTTTTACCGTAACTCAAAGACACCACCTGCAAATCGTGCAAAAACTACCTAAACGATGTGTTTGTGATTTTCACAGAATAGTTTCACCAGCTTTCTGTCAACAACGGTTCTTCAGCCATACGAAGAAGCATGGATTTTTTCCGTAACCACATGTGATTGTATTAATGACAAATTGTACTGGGCTCTTACCCTATTACAATACTAAAAGAGCTGATAATGTCAGCCTCATTTCTAAGCCGTAGCTTAAAACGTTCTCAGACAGTTGGCTTTTTAATTCTGTCTGCAGCTTCATAGCACGTTAAACATGGAAGACATAGTATTCGAAACCAAAGCCACTTCCAGGAAAAAATTCCAGAAAAAGCAACGTCTATAATTGAATTTAAGATGTTTCCTGATTTCCCGATATGATATTTTTTATAGCATTTAATGGTGAAATAATCAGAAAAAGGCCATTATTCCACGGGAAGGCCTTTAACGTTTGTGCAATCATACTAAGTTAAGTGTACTCATCCAACGTTTTTAAGCTAATAAATTATTTATTAGCAGAAGCCCATGTGTTGACAAACGATCATGTACGTGGTTGGTAATCATCTAGCCAGCCAGAGATTCTGGCAAGCTACATTCAAAGAACTTAAAACCTAGTCTGAATTCAAATATCATGTTAAGATCGAGAATGGAATAACGGTTCTGTCTTCACAATCATTACTCTGCAATAAAAAGAGAGGAAAACGGGAGAATTTTGTGTTGTTACCTTTCGTGTTTCTTCAACATTTCTGAACTTTTTATAAGTGTAAAATTTTATAATCACCTAAACGTCAGTTAGCTATTTCTCTCTTCCAGCTATGTGACCCGTTTATCTCTTGAAATGCATAACGGTTCAGTATACAATACTTCTGAAAGTTGAGAAAAAGCGTATGTATCTACCAGACAAGTAACCCTATGGTGGCACAATCATAACCTCTTTTCTAGAAAATGCAAAATCTAGTTATAATTACACAAAGTACTATCTTGAATAAAAGAAAATTATGATCCTCAATATTGAGACCTTTACGCATCATCATCAAGTAAACTCATACTTAGATTTGTACAATAAAAACTGTCAGATCTATCCTCAATATTGAGGCCTTTAAGCATCATCATCAAGTGAACTCATCCTTACATTTGTTCAATAAAAACTGTCAGA
>JAAAKL020017893.1:0-10442 GCA_010016065.2 Carybdea cf. marsupialis auct. non (Linnaeus, 1758)
CCCTCCAGCCTCCCCTCCACTCCCCTCCCCTCCCAGCGTTTAGAAACAACATATCCAAACAGGGCCTGCTGTTGTGACTGCGATCCAGGTCATCCTGATCTTCAAGTTTTAACAAGATATGATTCTCAATGCGTAACCACACATCTAAACGAATTCTGGATGTCGCATGATCATGACGCAGATTCCTTTTTGTTTGTAAATAGTTTCCTGTGATCAAATGTCGTCTTTTGCGTTTCTCTGCTCGTCAATGTTTTCATATGTTGTAAAAGCCAGGATTCGTGCCAGGGGATATTTTACTTTGTCATTGACGCTGCTCTTTCGTCATAGCAAACACAGCTGCAGTTCTTAACGTCGCAAAGATAAACGTCACACACCTAAGAAAATCCTTTAATATTTCTTCTAACAGCAGCACTTCGTAAAGGAAGGGAGCCAACCAAATCAACAAACCTACCATCACTTGAAAATACGTACGACATATGAGTTTTTTCCTTTTACTGTAATATGACCATCTTGAGCAGTTAAAATGTGTAAGGAGAAAGCGTGTGCTATAATCAGTGGTATATTTAGGGAGCAGTGGGTGATGCCCCCTAACGTTATAACCTATACTAATTAGCTTCTACATGGATATTTTTGCGTGCAGCAACTAACCATTTAGAGTTTATTTGCGTTTCAAAGTGGATTAAATTGTACTAGGACACGCCTAGCCTTATGATCAAAATGGTAAGACTAAAGTCATCATCTGGGGTCGTACCCCTCGACCGGAAACTTTTTCTGGACACGACAATCAAATAATACGACTATCTACGCACCAGTTGTTTGTACGATAGTCCTCAAAGAGACCTGATAGTTGTAAGAAAAGTTAGTGTCGGACACTTTGTAGCTTAAAGAAGCACACATCCTTTGCAAGGACGTCATGATGTTTTTCAAATCTTTAATTCTTACGTCTTCATATTTTTAAAGCAGCAGTTGATCAAGCACGGTAGAAGATATTTGTGGCGCTAACGTATTGACTTTCATCTGTCTTACAATTTCCCGTTATGTCATACTTGATTTTACTCCACGTGTAGATCTCATTCCATATCTTTTAGGTGAAACCTAACCCCAGGATTCCCCTTGGAGATGAATGTGATCATCGTAAAGTAGTTGACGTGATCTTCGTGGTGTAAGTCAGAGTGGCACAAATGAGCGGAAATATGCTATACACATGACCCTTGACTAGGTGACCAAATCCCAAATCAGCACTACGTCAAGAATCAGGGGAGAGAGATTTGTATCATATGACCCTATGCAAGTGGAGATGCCGTGTAATCCTTAAATAAGATGCCAATGGTGGGTCCAGTATATTTTCTGGGGCATATGGGTAAGCACCCCCTGCGGTGGCCTCTGTAGGCATTCCTGTGTTGCAATAAATACAAGGACAAATAAACACGACTCTGTATTTATATCAAGAGTTTTACAAATGCTTTTTTTCAGTCTAATGAACGTCATATGATATGATATGGAACCTACTGTATTAACTGGCAGGCAGTGGTGGTTTTGTGAAGGGTACGAGACGAATGAGTCATGTGGGGCTCTGTGACGTCATTCGCCACAATCTTTTTCAGGCGAGATAGTACAGCGTGTGGCTGTATTTGGGAATTTAACGAACATAGTGAGTTTTATACATTATACACACTTTTAGACCAATGAGTGTAGCAGAAAGAGTACGAGATAAGATACAACGATTTGGATTATTTTGAGAGGGAATCAACCCCATTCAGACTGGGTTATTATGAGATCCCCAAGACTTGGTTTGGGGCTAGCAGGCCCAGGGTTATTCTAATGCTAATAACTCAGTGGACACCTCTTACTTGCGCTTAAAACTTCGCAGGGATCTTCATTCATTTTTTAACTAAAGAAAAATGTGTCTAATTTCTAAATGGAAGGTCATAACATCACAAAATAACCAGAATTTGACAAGCACCAAATCACCCCCCGAAAATCCCTAGGACTTCTAGGAAAACGTAAAATAAGCAAACTTTATCAGGTTACAGGGTAATGAAAGGTAGGATTTAATGCAAGGAGCTATTTTACATCCAATTAACCTGATTTGTGCCAAAAATCTCAGGTTTATTCTAACTGATTTCATGCGTAGACATTTCGTGTTGCTTGTTAGTGACTCATGACGTCATCGTTATCAAATTTTGGAAAGAAAAAATTTGACAATGCTTCTTAATAAATTTGGAGGTCAGAAAATGTCAAAAAGATTGGGCAGGTCATCCATAAAATTTAAAGGAAATAAAGAGCCGCCAACTTACAAGCCCCTTCCCCAGCCAGGATAGGGTTAAAGTGCTCTTAGGAGGCTTAGGATTGAGTAGCAAAGTATCAAGCAAACAAGGGAAGCAGAGAACTTGCAAACAAGCAGCTGCTACCCACGTAGTTAATGCAAATACACCAGGGAAAGGTGGAACCAGGAACAGAAGCCAGTTGAGAGCGAATTTAAGCATTATGCGACAATGCAGTACCCGTTTTTGGTTGAGTTGCTGTGGCTATCTGTCTCCAGAACTTGCAAGTCATCTATCTGTATAATTCCAGTATACAAGCAGGCAGAGGATACAGGAGGCTACCAATGTTCAGGGAGCATAGAGGGTCCAGGCATCACAGATAATTTTGACAGCCTTTATTTCCTAGTTGTTACTGTTCAATTTTTGTGAAAATCTGTTATTAGCCGTTGAGCACCCGGATTTTTGTTGGTCACGCCACTGCGTACCTTTCTGAGATCATAGATTGATGGTTTGGAACTTTGCAGCTCATGTGCTGTCAGACTAGAAAGATTTGCACAGATGTACGGTCTATTGTATGGAAACGAGCCTGTTTGCTGTCCCTCGTGTGCACAATCTATTGTTTATGACGACACCGGAACGTTCATTTACTATTGTCCTATCATGTGATACGTTGTATGCTGGACACTGATTGGTTCTTGTGTGTGTTTGAAGCTGGGAATTCTCCCTTCGCGAAATGGCCAGACGAGAGCAAGAAGGAGCTGTTAGTCGTGAAATGCCAAAGGAAAAATTGTAATAATATCTGCGACGTCGTGTATTTCACGCAAGTAAAGCAGTTTAGCGAACTCAAAATAGATAGTAAACGTTGGCGTCTTTAAACGTTAACGCTATTCAACTAACATTGGATTTTCAAGTAACCGTCACCTGCGGATCAGCTGAGAAGATTTTTTAACTATTTGTTCTTTGCTCGAAAATCATACCTAAAATATGGAGGAAAATTCACCTTCTGCTACTAGTAGTGCAGAAAGTGCCTCGATAGACTCTGATAAAGATGCACTGCTTCACTTAATAGAGAATCCACAACAAGACTCGGCAGAAAGAAAATACAGTCGAAACTTACTGAAAAATCTATCACTCGATGAAGGACAAGACGAGGTATTATTTATTGATGGTGAATGGATTGGAAATGGTGGTAACACCATCAGCAAGACTTGCAGCACAGTGTCAGGGGCACCGAAAGACAGGTATGTCGCTTACATGGAGCTAGTGGAATTAGCTGTGATATAGAAAGACGACATTTGGTAGCTAAGGCATAGACTAGACAGAAATGTTCACAACGCACAGAACTGATGGTGTATATTTTGCTATGAGGGACTAAGTAAGCCTCCCCTTTCAATCCTTTTTGTACTCCCAATCTCCCCGAAATGTGCAGTGTTGATTTGGAAGAAAGGCCCATGAGACTGACGTTTTATATTAGGACACATCGCACCTCGAGGGAATCATGTTATTATTCGTTGAAATTGTCGATACATTTGTTAGTCTAAACGCTTGCATAATAAAACATCTATGGTTTGCAAATTCAACAGTTCAGCGTCAGTGAAAGAGATAGATTATTTCACAGAATACTGACGTTGACAGCTTTCTGTCCATCGGGTAGATAGATTAGGTCTAGCAACAATTGCTTCAATTGTCATTGAATGTAACCGAGTTTTCATTCCCGTAAGCATCAGAAATGTGATACTGCATATCCTTCATTTTTCTTTGAAAATAATCCTTTGATATCAAATTACCAGAGTTTCCCTCAGAGGAAGCGCCATTAGAAATTTGCGAATATGAAGTAGCGTACTTTTTCTATAAGAAAATTCTGAAGGTGCTCTTTGGATCCCCTTGGTGATTTCGAAAGTTTACATACGGAGATAGCTGGCATATCATTAGCTTGAAGGATTCTTCACATTTTGGTCTTATGCCTAAATCATTATTCCAACCATTAGGATACAGTATTACAGGCGGGATTAAGTATTAAGTATTAAATCTTATGTAAATATTTCCATCAGTACTGACAGTACCGGAGTTTTAAGTATTATAACGAGTGTAAATATATTGTACAGGACTTGAGACCTCGTAATTAAGTCAGTATTAACAATGCGATATCTAGAGCAGAGGTGATTTGAGATCTTATTTTACCGCAGATCATAATAGTAGTAATAGTAGTGTTGATGGTGACAGCTCGCTTCCTCTGGCTGCCTCTTTCAGCCAGCACTATTCTGTTTTTGTATCTTCGGGCCGTTCCTCCGTCTTCGTTAAACAGTGCTCGGAGAGTCTGAAAACACTAACTTTCATCCAATTTAAGCTTCCGGTAGCATGTGTGTCATAAATTAAGTTGGATACATGGTAAATAACATGTTGCCCCATGTGGATGTTGAAGTATAGTACACGGCGATTATACAGCAGACTTTCTAGCTAGGCACTCAAAAAGTTCATGTACAACCAACATACATCAGACCCTGCAGTTCAGGCTTGCTATCAATAAGCATCCATGATCTAATCCATGGGTAGTGTAATCGCACTTGGCACTTCCGGCATATGTATTTTTGGCATCATAACCACATACCCATTTTATACTATGATGATGTGAATCAGTTTACGAGTTCATATCTGGTGCAACTTGGATTTTACAGCAGGACCAGGACTCAAACTGAAAATTTGATAACCCATGGAGTATACGTCAGCTACTCTCACCACTCTACCAAGCCTCTACTTTCAAGGGCACAAGGATCTGTTATCTTGTTAGGACTGTTTCTTGCTAGGTTAATTAGACCACATCATGGTTGTGGAGTGGCCAATGTGCATAGATGTTGTCATCAACAGGGATCCTACTGATGAGCCATCATCATCATCGAACTGCTTACAATTTCTTTTTCCTGTTTACAGGGAATTGGACTGTTGTATAGTAGTTCGTATCTGTTTGTGCCATACTTCAAATTAGCAGCCATGTCCAGGGACAGACTGCAGGGGCATGGGTCCTCCGTGACAATGTGACTCCACATATTTCTGGGCCTTTAAGTTGGAATTCTGCCTTCCACACAGACATCCTGGGACATTTCCTCCTTGTCTCATTTTTGTGGACATGTTCAAACCATCTGAGACTTTTGTGTGGGAGTGTGTTTTCTAAGCCGGGTATTTTTAGTCATTTATGAAGGGATGTAATGTCAACTTAATCGTTGATCTTTACACCACAGATCCATCTACGCATGGCTGAGTTACCATGTAGCAGTCAGGAATGCTCATCCTTTCTCAGTGCCCAACATTCACTTTCATGTGTGAGCACACTTTGCACACATGCTGTGTAGATTGTGCCCTCGGTCCCCAGTGTGAGTGGTCTGTATGTGAGTATTGTGGGGTAGGTCCCTGAGCCCAATTTGGCTATGTGGTGAAACAGGTAAAGCCTGATTTACACACTACGATTTTTCTGGATGATTTAGGGACGATTAAGTCACATGACTAACCTAAGACTAGTGAGACATGTAATAAGCCTCCTCAACACATTTGACGATTTTGAGTATAAAATACTGTTTGGGATTTTATCTTGTTCAGAAACAGTAGGAGAAGCTGAATAGGAGACCTTACTTGAGAATGGAAAATAAGCGGTCCCCTAGATTCTGGGGGCTGCATTCCTCTAAATGGTACTATAGCCTTGCCTGAGAAACTACATAGTCATTTTGTTGGTTTGTTTGTCAACAAAAACGTTGACTATGCTAAAATTGCAAATAGAACTCACTGCATTATTCTTTGATATGCCTACAGAGTGTCCCTACAAGATGTCCTTACAGTAATGTAGTTTCTGCTTTAGCAAAAGTCATGCCTTCCATCGCAACTTCAAGGGGTCCATCCAAGATTGGGAGTAAATCTGTTCAAATGTCATAGACTTTCTAAAAATTGTCCCAATTCATGCAGAGATCAACAACGGTGAAATCAGGCTCCAGATCACTAGACGTCGTCATACCAACTGTGAGTTGGCAGACAAAATTGTAGGGTGTAAATCAGCCTTAAGTTTACAGCTAGGACCTCCCTCTGGGAGGGACTAAGACAGTACCTTTATAAACCGGAACATATTTGGAGGGGAAGAAGGTGAAGATGTGAGCTTGGTGGATGAAAAGTAGAGTCTGCTACACAATTTGCTACATACTTTATGTGCATGTTGTAATCTATATTATTGCACTCATCAATTGTGGCTGCTTTTTTTGTTTATAGGTATCACCTAACATACATAATTTTTTATATGCTTGGTTTTGGAACATTGTTACCCTGGAACTTCTTTATCACTGCAAATGGAGTAAGTATACACATGATAACGTTATCACTTATAAAAGGGGTACTTGACAAATATTTTCCCCTGGTTACTGACTTTCCCTCCTTATCATCTTCTCCCACTTTATGGGTTTAGCAGATTTGATAGATTTCCCACCTTTCTCTGTGAAAGATAAAGCTCTGAAGTGGTGCAACCTCTGTCATATACAACCTGTGTAATTCTATTATTTCACATGAAGACATGCATGATTTTAAAGAAAGATGCAAATATTATGGTGTTGATGTTGCATATATTATTCTTACACAGCCAGCCTTTATATGTATTTTCCCTGTTTGTAACACCTTGTATCAGTGTTGCAGTCAGAATGATGTCTAGATAGGGTACATCTGTTTTGATCACCCTGCTCTTTCTGATTGATAAAGTAAGTGATTTTAAGGAAAGAATATTACATTTCTATACAGTACTCATTCTCATGTGTGCACGTTATAAAGAATCATTTAACCAGATTGGAAATATTGCTATGGTTCAGGAATTTCAACTTGTTTATGAAAGTAAAAATTACAGTGGAAACTAAACCCAACAATATGGCAGTTCATTTTCATTAGAAGGCCATTTTCAGTGTTTGTAGATTCATCTGCACAGTTTGCTTAAGTCAAAAAAGAACATCTACTTTTTTTGGGTACTTTATTCACCTTGTAAAGTACCATATTTGTAAGAGTACTTTATTTGTGTATATCTTTCAGTCATTATGATGAAGGTCCTGATGTATTTCATTCTTCTATTTATGTTTATAGTACTTCAGGGCAAAATTAGAAAGCAGTACTGAGCTACAGCAGTCTTTCCAGAATTACTTTTCAATTGCCTCAATGGTTCCAGGTGTATTTACCATGATGATAAATGTTCTATATTTACACAGGTAAGTTAATTATATATTGATAGTGAACAACTATACTTTGGCAGTTCCTGTTACATGTCACTATTTAACATTAACTTAATGTTTGCAATTTGTAACTGCAGGAACAACTGTATTCTACAATTCTTCACATTTTCCTCCTGCCATCCCTTACCTCCTTTCATTATTCACCCTGTGCAATAGTTCACCTTATGGCATAATATGACTCCAACCATCCCCCCTGCTAACATAACAGGTTGGAGAACTTCTGTCATTATTACAAGTTAGTTATTTCTCAGTGTTATCTCAAATTGTTCATTCTTATCACCCTTATCATGACTATCATCATTACTGTCATCAGAGGTATCAATTTCTTCATCCTTTCAATCAGGATTGCATATTCCACTGCTTCTTCTTCCTTTTATTCCTTCTCCTCCTCATTGGTAATGTCATCATGTCATCATTTCCATTCCTCCTCCTTCCCCTTCTCCTGTCATCACCATCATTACCATACTCCTTTTCATCTTACTTCTGTCTTCTCCTCCCCATCCTACCACCCCTACCCTCCTCATCCCATCACACCTGTGTTCCTCATCCCTTCATCCCTTTCTTTTTCGTCCTTTTAGCATTATCCTCATCCACCCACCCCACCAACTTCCTCCTCCTCACCTCAGATCCCTTTTCTTTATTTATGTTTTTGTTGTCCTTGGTCCTCCTCCTCCTCGTCTTTAGCATTTACTAGGCATTTTTATGTGACCATGTTATTTTGGAGCTTCTTTTTGACTAAAACTAGTTTTAGAGTTTAACATTTTATTTCTTTAATTTGTTGTTGTCCAGATTGAGCATTTACTTCCTTGTTGATGCAAACTACCATTCATGTTGCTTTCTTGATTTAGGGTAAACAGATGGCGATGTATGATGGTAGCATTGACTGTTATGCTTGGAATATTTATCATGACAGCAGCATTTGTCTTGATCGATACATCTAACTGTAAGTGAAGATTTTGATTTACACAGAAAACATGACACAGCCATATTCATAATGTTTGAGGAGGGAAGGTGCATTAAGAAATCTTTGAACTTGCATAGTTTGAAAATATTGGGAGTAGGGGAAAGGGGCTGGAATTCAATTGGTGTAGGTAACTTCAAATTTAATAGGAAGCTTCATATCTACAGAGAGGATGAGGGTGTGTTTGTATTATCGTACACAAATTACTTCACACCTTTTCTTGGATCTCATTAGAAAGTTGTGATTGTCAGCTGGCTTATGGCCAAGCATATTTTAACTTTGTTCTACTTTGATGGCTTACCATACCACTATTATAGCTTTAATAGCAGTAGCTAAGAGTTATGAAGGGAGGGGACCATATATAGACAATGGCTTTTAGATGCAATGGTTATGTCATTGACTGACACCTGCAGGATTTGGGGAGTGAATTGAAATGTGAAATACATTTTAGTCAGAGCTGTGGTCTGCACACACATTATGGGATATGGGATAACCCTGAAGTTGCGACAAGAAGTGCCACAAATAATGGAATCTCTATTGTAGACTACTAACTACATTGCTTATGATCTGTACTCTGATAATTCCAAAAGATGATAGTTGATATGTAGTAGTTTTATTTACTTACCTATGCAATGCTCAGACTTAATTTGGAAGTTGTTCAAGCAACTTATTCTTGAGAGTGTTTGATGTTGTTGCTTATATTCACACCTTTTGAACCAACAATTGGTAACACCATAATCAAGTTATCCTTTGTGAATAACTCACACCTATCTTTGGCCTTTCTGTTAATATAAAACAACGATCTACTTTTCATGACATCAAGTGTCTGCATAAATAGACATTTTGAATAGATATCCAAAATCTATCCCTTTAAAGACTTAACATTATGCTTCGTAGTCAGTTCCAAGTAATTCAAGCCCTTTACTACACACTGTTTGGTTCTCTTATGATACAGGACCAAATTGTCGTTGTCTCTGATACCGGTAGTACCATCATGTGTGTTGTAGTAGAATTAAATCAGGTCAATCAATTGTTTAACCAATGGATGACTGTGAGGTGTAATTGATTAAATAAAGAGTAGTTCCTTATTTGAATCTCACATCAGTTTCAATACTTGCACTTAATTGAAGAGATCCATAGCAGTGTAAATTAGGTCACTACTTACATGATTTCTAATTTGTCACAGGTGTAACTGTTGCAAGACCACTGTAGCATGTTTTGAGTTGATATGAATGTATTAAAGTTTGTTAGAAAATTCATTTTGGGCACATCTTACTAGAAAGGAACACAAAGTTTGCCACTTTTAAGTTCTGCTCATTTTCTTGGCATCTATCACCAAACTTTGATGTTGCTGCCTGCAAATATTTTAGAGCAATATTCATGTTCTCCTACAGGGACAACAACTTTTTTTGCTGTTACAATTTCCTCTGTGGTAGTGATATGTTGTAAGTATAACATTGGTTTTACCATTATACTTAATACAGTCATTAACAAATCAACTTTTCTGAAACATTTTTCTTCTTAATTTCCATATACTAGGGTTACTAAATTATCCAGGGTTAAGTTTCCTCTTTTGTTTGGCAGCACCTTCAACCTGTCAATTTACAAACCATGTATTTGAGTTAGCCTATGTGAGAATAGTCAAGCTTTAGTCCTCAATAAAAGATTGCATGTTAGTTGTCCCATGTATTTTCTAGACTTGTAAATCCTATTATTGGTCTTGTTGCTTTTGAAGATTTGCTGGGCAGAATATATTAGGCATATTGCATTCATCTTACTCAATGTATGGCAGTTATCATTGTTGTTTCTTTTTTATTAGCCTTTAATAGTTATATGTATATCTAAATCTATATCTACATCGGTATGTATCTCTTTATATCTCTTCATATCTATATACATGTATATCTTTATAGATAACTAAAAACAGATATGAAAGCCAAATATGTATACAAATACACATTGCATTTATGA
>JAAAKL020017895.1:0-10441 GCA_010016065.2 Carybdea cf. marsupialis auct. non (Linnaeus, 1758)
CTCGGTATAAAGGAGTAACGGTTTCCAAAAGGCGAAGTGAGCTTTTGCTTCAGGAGATAGATCCGACAGCTTTATTCCTAAGTTTCTTCTGGCCTCTCCACAAACAACCGAAGGGAAAGTCAAGACCAACTGCCTATCTATAGCTTTGCTTCTAGTCTTCTAGCCTCTAGTCCTTTGAATGGGACTCCGTTTTCTCCTCATACGCAAAATGACGTGGTGCCAGACACACCCAGAACTGCACCTTAGTCGTTGCCGTATGTCTACTTAAACAAATGCGGTCATAGCCTTTTCTCGTCGTGTGTAATTTTACTTTTTACGATGAATGAGCCGTCATAGTTAACTTTACAAACAGTACCCTATGACATAATGATATATAGAAGCACTGCTTTGTTGTTCACAATGATAATAGTTGGAAACTAGAATTGCCCTGACTTAGAAACAATTCGAGTCGAACTGAAAACCAAATTATAAAGGCCGTAAAGAAGTGTTTTAAAGCAGAGTATTCACGTGTAGTTTACGCACGTTTAGTACAATAGTTGGATGTCCTAGCGCTGCCCGGGAAACTTAAACCTGCAAATATTGCTGTCTGTATGTGTGCGGTGACAAAACAAATCATACAGACATTGCTCCACCCTGTCTCTCGCACCCTTTAATGAGATAGGTATAGTTATGCTTGAGTTCTTGTCAATGAACAACAGATTGGAATACGCTCATAAAACATTTCTAATGCAATTTGAACACAACAGATATGTGTACTTTGCAACGTGCAAATTAAACTTGTAATACGCTCATAAGACACATCCGGGAAGTCGTGGAATGCATGTTTTACTCACTTTTGGCCTCCAGTGGGCTGAGGCTGCAAACCCGCTAATAACCTGCTCTTGGTCCAGGAGAGTGCCCAATACAAAGTTTCATAACGATGGAAAAAACGGTGCGGCCGCCTATTCCGCTTACACACAAATACATCCTCGCTTATCATTAAATCATTGTATTGGATTAGCCTGTGCAAATACTTGCCCGTGCTAAGAAATACAGTATGTGAAACTGAAAAATCACCCCCCCCCCCTCCCGTACCCGAATAATCCCTCTCATTTCCCTCCATTTCTACGCAACCTGCTGCTGCATGGCAACATGATACAGCATACTCGTTTATTAAGAAACCTAGAATATTCCAAATTACTGTCTTAATTTTCCTCTCTCCTAAATGTCAGAATGAAGAACAATGACAGATTAACTATTTGAATACTGACGTACTTAGGAGGAACTCCTGTTTTTTGCCAGAGCGTTATCAGGTGTCACTATCAAGCATTGCATACCACAATTCGTTGCATCGTTAACAGATGTTTCTTTTTATCAAATCATGTAGATGATAGGTCTATGTTAGTTCCCACAAAACTGTTTTTGAAGCCTCCGTCTCCAGATGTTGCACATTATGCTCTCCTTTCAGCAATCTTCTAGGAAGGGCGGAAGGCTTCTGTAAGTCTCTTCGTTTGCTCCGTGTTCCTTCAAGCTTATATTGAATGGAATTCACAGCAGTTTATCATATTAACCTGCAATGAAACCACAGAGGAAGAAGGTTTTGAATGATTATCCCTTGTCTTCGCTCTCTAGGTGTTCCAGCTGATAATCTTGGTCCAGTTTTAGTCGAAATGTCATATTGGAGACTTCCTAGAGATATTGGTTTAACTGGCCTCTGTTTAATATGAAAGAACAATGACTAAACTGTTATTTATTACAAGAGGAGCAGCAGCACAATAAACGAGACAATGTCTTAAATTAAGTACTGTTGCTATGAGTAAGAGAGACTGTAGATAAAAACATATTCATGTCCAACGTGGACTTCAGAGTACTACAAGTCACTTTATGTTCATATGTAAGAATACAGATTGTTCAATCACCAGGCTTATGTCTTTCCAATCTGGAATCAATGTATCTCTATAGTTTCAATACTAGCCTACTATGATGTTTCAGTCTTTAGTTTAGCTATTCCTAAATGATATGTAATGAACAAGCCTTCACAAATAATCATGTCGTAACTGCCTCCCTGTTGCATCTTGACTTGCAGATTTATAGTTGAAATATTGTGTATTAGCTAGTGTAAACGAGAATTTTAAACTTTGAGGTACAACTAGTTAAAGGCTTGCATTTTCTAAATGTCTCTTGGGATGGCAATGTTTTCTATTTTATTTCGAAGACGAAGCCTCCTAGCAGTCACTAGTTTTTGAAAACTTAAAACTTTTACTAGGTGGGGAGATGACCTTTAAAGATAATTAATAATCTGGAAGTGGACAAGTCAATGGCATGAATATGAGAAATGGAATATAACCTGCGTGAAAATAAACATGTCCAGATTGTAGAATATTCTGTTTGTTACAAATGACAATAGAATGCCCCGAGATGTTTTCAATGCCCAAGATCTGGTTTAGTAGTCCCTTTCAGGACAGGGGTTAAAGTTACTCCAGTTATTTGAAACACCTTTAACCACTTACAAGGTGATCATTTTATTATCAGCTATAGCATAACTAATAATGCATGCTGAGATACTCTTCCGTGCCTAATTGTGTGTGTGTAGGGGGGGGGAGAATTGCAATTTTTCTAATTTCACCCCCTAATTTCATGTAATAATGATCGCCCCTCATATTATGATATTTTTATGAAAATACTCCAAAAGTCTGAAATTCGTAAGGAAATGACAAAAATCACCCCAATAGCACTTTATTATGACCTTCCCCCATTTTATGAAAATTTGAAAAAATACCCACCCTAATGCTTATTCGACCCCAAGCACAGAAGACTTATGGAATGCATACCTTCCTTTTTTCATCAACATTTTAATGAGGAAGAGTTCATATCAAATTGATGTAAATGAAATTCTGTGTTTTAGGCTTTATTTTGTAAAGTGCCTCAAAACTCATATTTAAAATTTATATTTTAAAGTATTTCACATAAACACAGGATAGCTATGCCTAATAGTAACAGAGGCCAAATAAATGGGAATATTTTCATATCAATATCTGAAAATTGTGGGGGTCATATGAGGATGAGTCTTGCAGGACTACATAATTCACTGTAAAGTAGTAAAGGTTACCCAGATACCGGTAGTGAGTAGTTATGTATGTTAAAAATGTCGGCATTCACCTACACATGAAGCAGCATGGGTTTGAGCAACGGATAATGTACTCTAATTTAAGGTTTCAGGACCATAGCAACGGTTTCCTGAGTGAATGGGGGAGGGGGGGGGCATTATGGTTTGAATAAACAGTATCTACCCATTGGATGCAAATATGACAGAGATTTGGTTAGAGGGGGTGGGCACATTACCTACCCCCCGTTTTTAAAGATCTGTGTTTTTTAGGTCGTTTGTGCAATAGCATGTAATAGGAATTATTTTGAATGTCAGTTGCCAATCTGCTGCTGTCTAGAAAATCGGAAATAGCAATTTATCACTTACCAGGTGCTAGTGGATTAGGAATAGAGCTGGCTTTGCCTGATCTTGTAGACGATTTTGTAGATCCTTCAAAAACATTCCTTTATCGTAGTGTTGCCCACGCATCTTGCAGTTTTTGGTATAGCTAAAGTGGGTGGACAGCAGGCTCCCAGAAGAATTTAACAACTATCTAGATCATTCAATTAGTATTTAACGATAATCAGACTAAATCAATAATACGCGTAGATTACTAGCATAACACTTCGTTGGAGCTAGCCAAATCATATTCGAGATCGCAATATTACTACCTTGTTTTACGTCGTCTATCCATCATTAGAGAGTCGTAATACATTAATATACTAATAGGGGGGGTCTTATACTAACCCACATATTCTTCAGTATAATGGACATAGTATTTTCTCGTAACTATCCGTTTTGGTACGTACGGTAACAGCTTTTACTCTACTCGAGTGTCTGTTTTGATTTCTACGAGTGTAGATCGCTGCCGCTATAGCTACCGTCTTTGATGTTGATGTCGCTGACCAATGGTTGTTGGGGCTGCGACTCTTAGCCAATCGGTGCTAAGACAGCTTAGAATTACATCGTTGCCTAAGTTGGAGGTTTCCCGCGAAAGTTTAAAAGCTTTCTGTAAACAAAGTTGGATTCTGATAGTATGACTCAGATAATTAGTATAGATTCTGAGTTTATGTATGATGTAACCATTGAACAAGTATTGAAATAGTTCGGGCGTCAACCTCGTGTTTTTAGATCGTCGTAGAATAGCGTAGAAGACAGTTCAGTCGGAGTTATTGGTTCGTTTCGAGCGAATAGTAGAATCAATTTTAATATCGTCGTGGAATTACCGATCATTCAATAGTTGGATTCCAAGATGAAGATCGATAACTTCACTTCTGTATTATTTTATTTTTGTTGATCCCGGTTGATTCTCTTTGGATTCCTTCGTTCCAGTGGGTCCTTCCACCTCATGTCTGATCTTCGAAACAGAACTTGCCCTTTTTTACACCTAGAGAGTAAGATTGGAGTCCATTACAACGACATGTGGAAAAGGAACATTTTGTCGTAAAATCGGAATCTTACACGAATCTTAAAATATCGTGATTTGCAGTAATATGTGGAAGAAAGCACGTACCTGTTTGAATCTTTGGGGAAACGGAAGAAGCTTAAGTTTGGATGCCTCTTTTATTAACTACTACCCCCTGCTACCCTCTTTAAGCTTCTGGTGGAATTCCACCTCCCGACGAAACTTCCTTGTTGTCAGCAAACCATATTTGTCAGCAAAAACATCTTCATAGTTGGCCTGGTCACAACAAGAACAGATGTTTACTGTCGCACAATTTTTTAGAGGGGTGGGTGAGCAAATTTTACCCCCCATACTGAATAGGGTTAATTTGCATAGCCACGTAAAGATATTGCATGGTTATTAAGAGACCACATCCCATTACTTCAACTCGTATCCACTTTTGGATAGTGGAGGAGTACAACGAAATCATTTAGATAAGATGCAAAGACGTATTGTCGCGGATAAGGCTCTGTCATATCAATAAACGTGGTTCACGATGCTTCGCTAGTTGTACACTGGAAGAAGCAGTTTTGTATGTATTTTTGAGTGAATGTAAAAGCTGAGCGTTACGAGTTACAAAGTTACGAGGTAAGTGCAGATTCGACAGAATTAAAACTTCTCGTTTAATAGCAATATCATGTAATCATTTAACTAATCCGAGATTTAGTTGAACAAGGAGACAAAATGCTCTTTTGTACTCAATATTTCTTTAAATTACCAAATGACAAATCTTCCGCATTTATTAGTTAGTAGCTCTAAATAATAGCATAATTGTTATTTAAGTAAGAATACGACGGTAACGAGTATAAGGAGACAATGTGGCAACTAGTGAACAAAATCGGAATTCATCTGTTGGTTGAGAAAGTAAGCGTAGTGTAAAAAAGAGTGTGGGGTCATCAGAATATCAGCGTACGAGCTTGGGCGCTGCTGTTCTTCAAGGCCCCATATGTGGACAAAGTAAATTGGGGGGGGGGGCTGACTTAAAAGTGATGAAACCACAGAAAAGAGCTCCTTTGTTACTGATATAAAATAGAAGGGAAACAATTTTCTAATAATATCTGGTCAAGTCTAATGGGTTTGTAATGTTCTTAGCATTGTGATATGAATTTGACAGTCGAACAACCTATGGTTAAGTTTTCTTCACAAGTTTTCTGGAAAATCCAAACTGCAGCAGTAGAAATACGTCAGTTACCTCAAAACAATATTGACCCTTACACCTATGCATATGGCCACGGCAGAACGATCGCAGTTGGTAAATAACCTATAGCTTGTGGTCGAGGGAAGAGTTTACGATTACAAATAAAGGTTTAAACAAACTGCAAGAAAACAATACATTAAAAATAAGCTTAAGATACGAGTAGGTTCTAACATGGACATATTCTATGATGTGTTGTGTGTTCTATAAACAATGTATTAAACGGGTTATTAATGACATTTCTATTGAATCCCAGAACTTTGAGTGAAGAAATGATGCATCTAGTCACAGCTCTTTTGTTTAGGTAATGCTAACCCTTTTAGTAGATGGGGCTATTTGTGATGATATGTTTTGCCTCATATTATCCAGCAGTTATTTCTTCTAGTTGCCCAAGTCATTTTCCATGGCAAGGTCCGGAATGCAATCATTTGATAGGGCGTTACATCTTCCAGTCAAAATACTCATCGACGAAAAGTATTGGTCTTTCACCAAAACGAAAGCAATACTAGAATCAAGCCTAGCAATCTCTGTTGAAGACGGCTATGAAAACGGAGTGTTCCATGACAGCTTTAACGGAGAACAAAGAATACTACTTACAAGGTACCTATTTGAAGATCAAGGAATTGCCAACTTCCATTTTTTTTCCATCAGGAACAAAATGTAGGTGAGCAGAACAGAATATGAAGATGAGCTGAGCACAATATTCATTCCCTTGAAAGCTACCCTTATAATGGTTTAAGCAACCCTTTGGCCTAACGTTGCTTCACAATGGTTCTCTTGAAATATTGCTATGTTTACTGTGATACCATGTAATCAGTAAACTCTTCCATAATTTATGTGGTCAAAGCTAAGATCGGAAGGAGAAATAGACACATGATAGGACCGCAGTTCTATTAGATAAGCTATCAGCAGGTTTCAGTTCCAGTAGTTAAAGTAGATTGATATGGTTTCGAGTCTCGTTTCTGCGTTATCTCTCCCGTCGTTTGCTATACGTCAATGGGGGTACGACTTTTGGTAGCCATATCGGAATGCCTTGTTTATCATATAAAATGAGAGGTACAGAGTTAATTAATGAAGTAGCGGGAATAAGACCGTCATCAGAATGAATCAACAGCAAAGCAATTTGCACAGGTGGATAGTTTAGTAACTTAAGAAACAAATTATGTGATATGAATATAAAGATAATGTTCTGTGCAGTTATCGGTGCAGAAAAGCTTCTAAATTGAATGAATTTCATGGATATCATCACGGTGTATTTAGGTTTAAGCATATCATAAAATAAACTTTTTAACATAATCAGTGATGTTATTGTTTTAGCTGAACGAGATAAGATGTAGGGGTGACCTCTGAACATAGAATTATCATACAAGTATATTTGGCATCATGTGACGCCCTCGTGTATAAGGAGTCCAAATTAAGACGATTTTCAGAGCCTTGTAGTCCAGAGACGTTGCTCTGAGTCTCCGTGTATCACTTTTGCCACTCTTGCTTATGATGATGCAAAAGTTAAAAATAGATTGCCTGCACATTTGCTATCGTGGAAAAGATCCAACTGGTAATATATTGCTGCGCATGCACCCCATTAAATGTTCCCCATCCTAGACTGCCGCGCTTTACACTATGAACAACTTTTGAGAACTTTTGAATGCCTACCGTAAAAAGACACGAGGCATAATGGTAAAATGTGACAGTGCCAAAACTTTGCATGAAACTATCTTTAAGTCATTTTTATAATAAATGTTTGTGACCATTAAACTATTTACTGTATCTGTCGTAATGCTATTGCCAACTTGAAAGCAAACACATTGAAATAAAAGGGAATATCCTGGTGATATATGTCTGTTTTATTCTACAATTTTAATGATAAATTTGAAATGGTTTATTCCTTTTCTTTTGTATCGATTAATCAGTAGAATTAAAAGGAGTCTAAAATAAAAGATAAATTCAATCCAATATTCTCTGGTAAGTATTTGGAAAAAGAACAGACAAAAGATGCTCATGTCTGATGACTCTGCAGGTTTATTGAAATTCATATACAATCACACGGTGACATGAAATACTTCCTCGCAATGCTCTTTGGTGCTTAGTCATGTTAGGTAACATGAATGGGATCATATCCCCTTTTTAAGCAAATGAAGTTGTATATAGATTCCATATCAAGAGTACTATTCGACAGGAAACTGTGGGACGAATGGGGGCCGGCAAATTTACTCACTGAACATGCCGCACCTGAAATCAGTCTGATTACTTCTAAATACTATTTCTTCTACCAGAAAGGCACGCAGTGTCGGCTTTAATTGATCCTGATAAATCAAGTAGGAGTGGAAGCCTTTACAACGTTTGTCCGGATCAAGAGAAAAATGAAGAACTTGCTGCTGGGAGTTTAGTGCTTTGCGATGACAATATATCAGATCCAGCGTGTCCTGCTTAGCTGTTGACTAGTGGTAAGGGGGGCATGGCGATCCACGATGACTTCTAGAAAGGGCTCAACGAATCTTCACATCAAGACTCCAGCCAACTTTTTGATTGTAATAATAACCCATTAAATACTGGCATAAGAGCAGCGACAAGTGAATTTTCAACTTTCATGCAGAAAGTTTCATCTGTAAGTCAAGATGAAATACTAAATAACCAGCTGTCAATTTGCCAAGAAACACTTAGAAGTCTTGAAACTAAAAGTATTTGCGAACATGCAATGCAAACATGGGACAGCTAACCTATGGACCCTCTCCAGCCATAGTTTTGCCGACCTTGGATGTTATCGAGGGAGGATCTTTTGAAGCATGTAACAACAATGTCTGTATTGAATCATATGTTGAGATTAAGTATGAGGGTTACGTCAGTGTGGATCATTTAGTGGCAGAGCAACAAAGGTAGCTTGATTTTGTCAGCATCAAATGGATTGCCAACGTGCAATATACGGGCTGGTAGTGGAAAAACCACCTTTGCTTTCTGAAAGTAGCGAGGGTAAGAAGTCTGACATAGGCGACCAATATAAAGGAACTAGAAGTATATCATCAGATAGCAACACTGATAAATTACTTGAGGTGAACTCTGATGTTAAAGATAACTATTTGCTGTAACATCCAAAACTTCAAAAGGCAGTGTGCTCATAGCAGTCAGAAAGCAACTGTTGTTCAGAGCCTATAGAAACATTCAGAAACTGTTGCTGGACATGACCTCAGTGCCAGCCGTTTCAGCTCAAGGCCAGCGTAATGTCGGTTGCTCTCGGGTTGGGATAGCAGAGTATTTCTACATATAAGTGGAGTTTCACCATAGCCAGCACAGTGCTTTACATACATAATATATACGTTAATCGGTAGGTCGTGATGGGTGTAATACGTATATGAAACAAAACTTCAAATTCTGCAATTTTCGGGGAGTAAAAGTTCACCTGTAAGCGTCAACCGCTGAAATTCTGCGATTTAAGGGCCATATGTAGCCCAGTGGCAGATCAATCTCAAAGCAGTTCATCCAGAAGCATTGCAAAATTTACCTGATGTTATCCAAGACTTCTGTTTTGTGTTCAGCTGCTAAAAATCTCTTTTTTTATGAATTACTCATGTTTCTTTGTAAAACTAGAGTGTCTTGTACTATTTTTCTTTTTACCCTAAAACGCGGGTACTCTCGGCTAATCTGTTCACATAGCAGCGACATGGGCCAACATGGGACAAAAATGGGTATGCGGTCTTAAAGATCAAGATTGAAAGCAAATTACGGTCAACAACAACGCCACGAATGTTGTACGTCTATGGGTTATTAACATTTTCACTAAAAAGAGAAGTTATGATCTAACCTTCATAATAGATCTAGACACTTCATCGCTATATATGCAGCCACAAGGCCAGTGCGGGTACATTGGAGTAAGTAAGACTCTCACCGTTGCTAAAACAAGCATTGATTTGCATTAAGAATATTGCTTTGTTAGCCTAAATTGTATAAGTAGTAGCGGAGGAGGGAAAACGTCTTCGGATTCTCTGTGTCACAAGGTGGATTTAGAGGCGGAGGAAAAATCCATGGAAGGTCTGACATTGCCGTAAAGCGGCGTAATACACTGTACCAGATTGTAAAACTCTAATTGGTTGGTGGTTCTGGACATTTTAATAACTGTCGACAGATGAGCGGTGATGCAGAGTTGACGTCATAAAGTGTTGGATGACGTCATAAATAGTTGGATGACGTCATAAATAGTTGGATGACGTCATAAATAGTTGGATGACGTCATAAATTTCTGACCCCCTTCTTCATCTTTCCTATTTCTGCTGTACAATGTTGCTGGTATAAAAATCAATAAAATGACCAGAGGAAGATTTGGTACAAGACGCAATTTTTGGTTGATTTCCTGGGTCTTAAAAAGAATACGAAAGGGATAAAATAGCTGTTGGTTGACATGCCCCATTAAAGAAGAGTAACAAAATCAAAGACGAAGGGAAAATGGACAGACGCACACATTTCCAAGATGCATATTGACATTTTAAATGACGTATGATAAAGTATACCTACCTTGGAAAAAGATATCTACTTCTGGAATGTGACCCCAAACCAGCTGCTTCAAAACTTTCATGGTGTATCAATTTTATTTCATTGATAAAATAAAATATGCGGGCAAGTCTATTCCTGGTCTCACACCTCTGGCAAGCTGCATTCTATACTGTCATATCTTAGAATAGAATGCAGCAGACAATTCATTCTGTTTGGTTGAAAAAGCTTTTTTTTCGAATGACACTCATCAGAACCT
>JAAAKL020017896.1:0-10441 GCA_010016065.2 Carybdea cf. marsupialis auct. non (Linnaeus, 1758)
ACATATCAGTCTTTCTTCTTTACTTTTTCGCTCATGTTTGGAGGGCACACAAAATAGAACGTAGGGTCAGCGGTTACCAGCATAACTAAATGGAAGTAATAGGACCTTTTCCAAGCAATTGATGTGGGTGAGTGTAAAAATATAGAGTCTCTTTACTCACGTCCGTCTTCTTTCACGCTTCTAGCGCGGCCCACAAAAGTTCAGAGGAGAAACGCATCAATAATTTAAATGAGGTAGAAATAAGATCGAATGAAAGCTCTTCGCACCGAACGATGTTCAAACAAATTTGATAAAAGTATCGCTTTGCCAAATTAGTATCGAGATGCGGACTGCCATGAGGACACGTATGGCTGCGTTTTCATCACATTTTCTTGACTTAACTTTGAAAGCAATTTTGAAGAAATATGTCCTTTCGGTGCTTTTTTCTGGTGTTCATTGACCGCGATACGCTGAAGGATTTAGCTTGGAGACAATGCATTATTAATAGTTGAAAAGCAGACCAAGGTTGACGAGCCGTGTTTATGTCACTCGAAACCATCATAACATCCTTATTTTATGCAAGTACATTATTTCTATAACTCTCTTCAAACGACTACCTATTTATCTTTTCATGAGTAACCGTAGGCTTTGATAATTTGGTTACAAACAAAACTGAATGTGACAAATTGACATCCTCTTTGCTATATTGTTCTGATAGCTGAAACCAGGTGACGAACTTTTTCTCTAAACAGATGGTGGCCGGTTGTCATAGAAACCACTTGGGGTCATACATAGCAAATTCACAGTTTTTGCAAAGCAAGGGCCACTTGTATTTCCTAATATGGTCAAGGATAGGCATAAACCATGTGTCTTTCCCCAATTTGGGCAAAACACAGCAAACCGTAAAGTCTAGTTCTTAAGATAGAGATCTAGAGGGATTAAATTCACTCCTCACAAAGCAAGTTGTGACACAGTCATTTCTTCGCATCGTTTAGAGATAAAGAGAGGTAATTCAGGTATTTTGCGGCAAAATGGCTGACGACGAGATTGCAGCTCTAGTCATCGACAATGGATCTGGTATGTGCAAAGCGGGCTTTGCTGGAGACGATGCTCCCAGGGCCGTTTTTCCCTCTATCGTCGGTCGCCCAAGGCACCAAGGTGTAATGGTTGGTATGGGTCAGAAGGACTCCTACGTTGGCGACGAGGCCCAGAGTAAACGAGGCATCCTGACTTTAAAATATCCAATCGAGCATGGAATTGTTACAAACTGGGATGATATGGAGAAGGTAATTTGACTTTACATCACATTTCTAAGAATAATGTTTTAATGCTCATTAGTTAGTATTTATTCACAAGGCATCTCCTTACAACTGTTTGAAAGTACTTGAATACTTTCTTCCTATTCTAAATTTTTGAATTTTACCACAATCTTAAACTACAGACTTTTATTCTCCACACTTATGATAAATTATTCAAGATCGATGTCTATATTTCCATTTCATTTGGTCAATAAACGTCTATAAAGAGATCACCTCAAACAAATATACAGATGTTCAACCATCTTTTTGTTACTCAGACTTGATATTCATCAGCTTCAGGAAATGGACATCTTACGAGAATTTTGAAAGAATTCATATTTCTTCTAATTTGTTATCGTACGTATAATCAATGCTCGTATAACAACCTTGGATAGCATTTTGCATATGTACTGGTGCCTGTAATTTATGTTACGAGCAACTTGAAAACTGAGAGTCGCAAAATCAAATGGATGGACAGGCTTGCGGATGCGTTGTCTCCCGGTAAAACGGGCTGGACAATTACCTATTGTTTATTTGCAATTTTCAAAAGCATTCTGCTAGCTACCTACAGGTAATGATGAATGACTCTGTGGCAGAGGACCATCGTTAAAAGGGGCGTTGTCACCGAGCGCTGTTTGCCATCTTGAAGGATTTGCGGCCTTGGTGTCAAAGAGATATCCAAAATTAAAGCTGCTGGGAGCATATGGCTGATATTAAAATGCAAAAGATAGATTTAGTGTCGCTTGAATCAAAGAATACAGCTTACTATTTTGATTGCAATAAAACAGGATTTACGTAACGTTGGAGAAGGTATTTAAAATCGGTACTATCATCTGTATATTCCCACAAAGTGAATTACTCAGCTTTTCCATATCCAAAGAAAGAGCGGAAGCTTAAATTGTGAAGTTATTTAAATTTGAAAGCTTTACTTAGTTTTTAAAACTATGACTACCCACATATTATGAAGTATGTAAAATTACTCAAAAGCTTGTTGCTGGTTAGGAAAAGTCTTTCCTCGGATATAAATTTCAATTGACCCCTTTGAAAACGTGTGCAGATTATGAATGTTGCTTTACAATAACATCTCCTTTCAGCTTACAATACAAACAACGGGTTTAAGAAAATCTAGGACCCCAACTTTCGTTAAAGAAATTGTTTCCACATATCTCTGTTATCTGGTGATGCTGATGCAATAAGTTTAAATATGAAGTCAATCTTTTAGGTTAAAGGGGTTTTAATCTAACTATTTGACTTGCAAAATTTAAAAATTACTTGATTCCCAACTAAATTTCACGTTTCATGAAAGCAATTCTCTATAGTGATAAGGAAATATCAACTTTACAGAAAGTATGAATCTGAGTAGGAAAAAATTTCACCAACAAATTTGCCAAATATAAAAATTATCTAGAACCAACTAGTGATCTCAACCTGCTTGGAAAATAGGGTCTCTATTGCGTCATGTATGGTGAGCTTATGTGGTTGCAGGGTACAATCCCTTTCTCCTCTTCAGTGACTAAGGGAAGCAATCTCAAGTGAAGGGGCTATAGTACCGGCCCACTTGGCCACCCCTCTTTGTTGGAAGAAACCTTTTTATCAGACTTTTCCTTTTACTTTTGTGAAGCATAACATGACATTTTTCTTTTTTGTGTATTGATTTTCTTCCTATTTAAAGCTCGTACAACACACATTTTGACATTGGACTGGTATTAATGCTTTGTACATTTCAAATATCCGTATTGAAAAAAATCTGTACTTGCCTAAAAGCAATAATTGTTTTATAGTTATTGTTCTACTGTATTTCTATTCCTTAAGTATTGCAAAATAAATAAAAATAGTACCTACAATAGTACCACTTTGAAAGAAGCAAACATAACAAAAAACTACATATTGTAAACACTGGCATAGCTGTAGCCACAGCCCTTGATCTCTATGCTACGCGTACGTTTGCTTAATGAAAAGATCGCCTTGGTTTGACAAGCTCATAAAAACTCCAATTGAACAAGAAATAGCTGAGAGGCGTGATGGCAACGCTTCTTGCACGAGGGGTGTGTTTATCTCTATTTACCATTTAATCCAGCCGTTAATAATAAACGCGCAGCATGGCGTCTTCAGGTACGATAAATCACCTACCTGACAAAGAAAAGGAGACGAAGCAGGTCAAAACGTTTGTATTTTCTGGAAGTAAAATGTTCCACCTGTGGCAGGACGAGAGTAATCATTCAGGAGGCTAGCCCTGACCACTTTATTGTTTATGCTAACAAACAGATTGTAGTCGCTGTGATAATGAATGTAAGTTTTCCCGTAGGAAAATGGGAAAGAATTTTAACTTATTCGTTTCTGTAAAATACTTCTACAAATATGGTGACCTCCTTAGGTACTAGAACCCAGACCTCTCATTTGAACCAAAGTTAAGTTGCTGCTATAGGAGACATTACAATACTCGTATCGGTCTATATTGTCATCCAATATCGAGTTTCAAACCACTAATTAATGGCTACAGAAGGATCCTTAACAACTATGTACAACTGTAGAGTTTTGAGAGTCACGGAGAGTTATCTACTCTTTAATCAAAGACAGTGAATATTTTAAAAACTTATATTTCCTCTATTACAGGCCCCATTTTTACATCAAGTCACATACCTACAGGACCTCTTCAATAATAGCCTCTCTGGTCATGTTACATGAATCAATATTCTGCTATAGTTGTAGATTACGAGAGTGAGCAGAAACATGACGTTTGAAGTGATGTCTAGGGAAGCGTACGGCACCCTCCTGTTATATGCAAAAACACTATTATACTGACGCCAGCAACCTCTGTGCACGTTCTTGGAGAGAGTTTTCGAGAGGATCATGTACTCCTTGGACAATCTTATCCGTGAAATCATTCAAGTTGAGTGATTCAGGTTCCATGAACACACTTTAACTATGATGTCTGTCATGATGGCAAAATACATTTTTCCATCTCCACGCGCTTTTTCATTTTAAACTCTTTTCTAGAAACCGAAAAACTCCAATCATTAAAGGCCGTTTCTAATAAAGTTCTGCTCTTTTTGATCCCACAAATTGGTATCAGCTGAATTGACTACATTCTCGTCATGAGTTGAATTAACTAAATATAATTTAATAGTCATGAAAGAAGCTTTCCTAACATTACAATAATTTCTAAAATAATCAACAAACAATATTTCAATCCATTATCGAATTACTAAGACTTATCCTGTCCTCAAGTTTAAAATGTGATTGTGAATGTGAATGTGATATTTTTAGTGGAGGCCATTGCGTCATCATCAACAAGATAGTAACGACTAATGACATGGCCTGATATGAAGGATGATCCAAAAGACGGACTTTTGCCTTTTAAGTTGTAGTTATTCATCGCATAATCGTCCAGTGTGCTCATGGTGGATTCCGTAAATCCATCTTTCTTTACAGCAGCTTAAAAAAGATCCGAATTCATGTTTGAAGTTTTTTGGTGTCAACAGTGACAAACAAATACGTTTAAAAGAATGTGATGACGCTTCAGGAGTGGCCAGTGCCCAATCTATAGGGTATTTTTTCGTCCATCATTAATTCGTAGCTGTTATCGCTTCCCCATAGATTTGGCACCATACCTTCTACAATGAACTTCGTGTTGCACCAGAGGAACATCCTGTCTTACTGACAGAAGCACCCTTAAACCCGAAAGCCAATAGAGAAAAGATGACGCAGGTGAGACCCAATGATATGGTGTTGTTATTAAAGAGTATTATTTTATACGTATAATCATAAACATATTTGTTAGGTTCGTATCGTACTTGTCTGTCATAACTGGTGTACATAGAGAGTTGAAATATTTAGACTTCGTGTCACAGGAGGATTGAGTAACGGTTTACTTTTTCTTTATTTTTCACCAAGAGTAAAAACAAAATACAAATAAACGGCTTTGCCTGATATCGAGGCTGGGATGTGGTTAAAGTTGAAAAAGAGGCTATAGTATCTCCCAGACCAACGGCATCGGAAGGTCAATAAGATTAGGGTTCTAACTCCAAAACAACCTGAAGCAGTTGTGTTAAATCGTTTCTTATTGTTCATATACATTTTATACGAAGGGGAAGGGAGTTCATGGGAAAAGTGTTGTTGCTTCAAACAAAATCATTCATAGAAATTTATCTTATGCCTATTTTGATTGTTTGCACATCAAAATGGCATTTGTTATAGGTTATTGCAAATTTTATGGCTCTCCGCCATTACAGGCTCAAATCAATCTACTGCCAAAAGAAACTGAATTTCTTTGAAGTTACGTAACAACGGCTGGTGGGCTCGATGTCTAATTCTTCATGAGTAGCGTTAACGCACATTCTAAAAACTAGACCTTTGTTGTGGACAATTTTCAACTGTTTTACACCCATGAAATGAAGTCGACGGAGTGTGATTATATTTAGGCCATTATTAAGAACTTAAGACATTCTGTTTCTGTTCTCGCTCGATAGCTGGAACAAGTGACTAATTGGTCACAGAAGCATTATAGTTATTGAATGTATCTTAATATACTAAAATCATCATAGTAGAAAAGAGATCATTCTTTTCGTAAGTGTATTCAGCTGTAGACTAGTCTCCGGTACGAGCTAACACAAGAAACTCATAAAACATGAATATGTTTTGAATATTTCTGGAAGTTAAGGTGATAGGCATCATTTGAAAAATTACTTTATTTTGATGCTGGGGTTTTAAATCTTAATAAGAAATAATTTTCACAATTGGCCTCGAAATCCGGCCTAAAACCTTCAATTGCAGAGGTCTGTAGAACAGGCTATTGTAACATTTCAGTAGTGGTGTGTCCTCAACCTGTTGCAATTTTTAAGTTGTGCATTGTAATTATTCTATTGGTTTTACATTCCAAAGTATGAATTTATCATTATTATTATTATCATTATAAATATTCTTACTGAAGTGGGATTGCACTCTTCGTATTACATACTCTGCAGGAAAAACAAGAATTGGCCTAACCCTACAAACCTCGACCTTGACGTTTTTGGTATTTAACTATTTCACATGTTTTCTTTCTCCCTTTGTTTGTATTATTTTTGCAACAATGTGAAGTCAATATATCCGCTCCTATGTAATCGTGATGCCCCCCTTGGTAATGGGTGAAAACAGTGAGAATGTGTAAATCTTGAAGCTCATTTCTCTGTAAAGTTGAAGTATAAATATGGCACTGAAGTTTAAAATAATATACGTTAAAAAATATAGTTATCAATGATTTAATGTTTCTGGCATCCCCAACAAAACTCTAATGGCTCTTTATCTGGAAATTAAAAATAAAAGGTTAAAAAGAGAAAGTAATAAAGTCTAATACTAAGATATATTTTTATAGGCTGCAACAAAACTCTACTTGTGTGGTCACTTTTTGCCACCCAAATTTATGCCGATTACGTTTCTACACTAACGCTAATTTTTCTATATTCATCCTAGATCATGTTCGAGACTTTCAATTCGCCAGCAATGTATGTGGCTATTCAAGCCGTTCTTTCGCTATACGCTTCCGGTAGGACCACAGGTATCGTGCTAGATTCAGGAGACGGAGTCACCCACACTGTCCCAATATATGAAGGCTACGCTCTCCCCCATGCCATTATTCGTTTAGATCTTGCAGGAAGGGACCTGACTGATTACCTAATGAAGATCCTCACAGAGAGAGGTTATTCGTTTACAACCACAGCAGAGAGGGAAATTGTGAGAGACATCAAAGAGAAACTCTGCTACGTTGCTCTTGATTTTGAACAAGAGATGTCCACTGCTTCGTCTTCTTCAAGCTTAGAAAAGAGTTACGAGCTACCTGATGGACAAATCATTACTATAGGCAACGAGAGATTTAGATGTCCGGAGACATTATTTCAGCCTGCATTCATTGGTATGGAATCGGCTGGCGTGCACGAGACGACCTTCAACTCGATTATGAAATGTGACGTTGACATCAGGAAGGACCTTTATGCCAACACTGTATTATCTGGTGGTACTACCATGTTTCCAGGAATTGCTGATCGAATGCAGAAAGAGATCTCGGCATTGGCTCCTCCAACAATGAAGATTAAAATAATAGCACCTCCAGAGCGAAAATATTCTGTTTGGATCGGAGGTTCAATCCTGGCTTCACTCTCAACCTTTCAACAAATGTGGATCTCTAAACAAGAGTATGATGAATCTGGGCCTGGAATTGTTCACAGGAAGTGTTTCTAAAAGGTCAATCAAAATTAAACATTTATAAAAAGATTCTGTTCTCCAGCCTTAGTTTTAACAAAAGGTTCGCATAACATTACGAAATTCTACGTATATATATAACTAACAGATGTAAGAACAGGAGAGAACTTTAAAAGCAATCACAATGAAGTCTGTATTGAACCGCTTGTATATCATCATGCTTGTATTGTTTGAAACAAGAAATCGTTTAAAATGTTGGCACGAAAAGTCATGTTTTCTTATATATTTATGTAACTGAAATGCAAGGGTATCAGTTGTGATATTTGTAACAATAAAAGATCCTTTTATTGAGTATATGGCCAGAGTTAACTTTTGTTTATCTTAACGTCCTCAAACGCATGAGCTGGTGTTATACAAGGTTTTCCTTCCTTGATGTGTTATTTTCTTCTAAACTTTAATTTTAGCGTTAATATATATTGTAGAAGACATGTTCTATGGCATAGACAATCCAGAGCTGCCTCTAGCTTACTATATTTCAAGATCAACAGTGTCATTCGATGACAAGTACATGACTAATGCGGAGACGGTAAGAAAACGTTAAATTTCTGTTGTAGATACGTCCCTCCGTAAAACTGCGGAATGTAAAATATTGAATTGGGTTTTTCCGAGTTGCTGTTTTGGTCACGCAGAGACTGTCAATCAACGGATATGGTTTGCAGTTGGACAAGTTGTTACTGAGCACCGGCTTTTGTATCAATAGATGTGTTTCACGCCCATAACGGTCGGTGTCTTCTTCTTAGGGTGTTGTATCTGATGTTATACTTACTAGTGAAGTGATCATTTATCTTAAACCGCTACAAATAAAAGAGTAGCTGCCTATTATGTCCTTAGTTAGATAAAACATTAATCAGCTCAGCATGACTGCGACAAACGTATCAGGAAAGAAAGCTTAATTTTCTTTCTTGCATATTTGAAACATTTGTAAGCCTTGTATATTTGAATAGTTTCATTAGCCACGACACGAATCTAGCACCCCCAACATCATATTTTGAGCCTCATATTAATGGCCTGCGCGAATTTTTATCAATCGTAACCCAAAACAGCTAGAAAATTTTTGTGGGCAGATGGTATGTCTAACTTTCGTTCTTCAAAGCGTTTTGCTTTAAACGATGATTTGTTAATGAAAGAAAATTTATGTCTCAGTAAAGCAACTGTCTTTGACAAATAACGAAAAATGTTAATTTCTATGACAGGACTTCTTCACGGGCATTGTCACTAATATATTTATCAGCCAGTATAAATCACGATGAACCAAAACTAGTTTGAATGTAATTGTGACCTCTTTGATTCAATAACAATTAGGTGGTCTGTTGAATCGTCAACCCGAGTGAGAGGCATGGTGGCAATGTGGCACCTTTGCTTTAGAAAAAATATTGTTGGCCCTGAGTTCAGCCTGATGAAATATATCCACCGTTAGCCAATCAGGAAAAATCAAACATGGAAGCCAATTATGCAGCATGACGGTTGAGTAGCTCAGGAGATTCCTAAACAACCTGCAACCTTGACAGTTATAAAAATGTTTTGCCAAACCTGTATGAAAAGGAAATATGTGACAAGGGGAAATTTAAATATTGCAAGCATTCCCTAAAAATTGGAGCCACAAATATGAAGACAATTAGAGCAGGCACTCAACGTCACTGCCTGATTACTGGATGCAGTGAATATATGATACATGTATTTAAATTCTCGGAATAGCTGGCTACAAAGTTATAGATGAGGACACCGAAAGGTATGTATACTACCAACCCTATGGAAGCATTCATATGATTTCATCACTTTGAAAGAACTTTAATGGTGCACCTGCTAAAGTTTTAGGAGTAACAGTTGCGAAAAGGGCAGAACGTGCATTTGAAACAGCAAAAATCAGTAAAAACAGTATCGTGATAGCTAATTTGTAAAAGGAGACTACAGTGCAAGTAAACACTACTAATGCGAAGGGAAAGTAATGATGTCACAAAATGGAAATGTGGAACACGTGGAAATAATACGATTTGACTCCAGAAATGTAACGGCAACCCTGGAATAGGCTGTTTCCCTAATTACCATACCGGTAGAGTATAAAGTGTTTAAAGTAATAGCGTTTGAATTTCAAAAACCTCAGGTCAAAACGCTGTTAATATTCCTTGGCTCCTTACGTTAGGAACCAGCATCAAATAACAAGGTTTTGATAGATAGATTCCGAACTTTGAAAGCTGATATCTCGGTGTTGGGAACGGGCAACACTCTTAATTTTGGTCATAATTTGGTCATAATAAGTCCTTACTACAAGTGCAACATGAAAATTGAGTATTTTCACAGAATTTAAACATTTTCAAGATCGTGACGTCACACTTTCCTTTCGCATCCATTCCGACAGGTACAACTGATACTCCAAAAAACAAAATGTTATTGGTTCTGAGTGACTCTACTTTCTACTTAAGAGACAACGTAGCAATATCCACTATGCATAAACTCACCTGTGGTAATTGAGATATTGTTAGTAATTTTCTTAGGGAAGCTGACATAGTGATCACAAACAAACAGCTCAAGGAGAAGGGGAGGCCCTGGACATAAATCACTGGAATCGATTCCATAATGATCAACAAGAATTGGTATACCATAGCTAAGAAGTTTAAAGGGTGCAACAATTTAACCAGCATTGGTTCAAGTCGCAGAATTCTCATTGCGAAGCCACGAAGAAGTCTATGAATAAGAACGGCTCCTACTAGAAATAAAACTAAACCAAAATTTCAATATTTCGACTACGTTAGAGATCTATACAACCTGGAAGCTCCTTGCAAAGAACAGGGGACACTTAAAAATGGACATTAATCTGTGAAAAAAGCGGTCCAGAGTGGTCTCAAGCGAGAACTCTGATAATATAAATGTTAAAAGAGTGCAACCTATTCCTAATCTTCTAGGTCTTTTTCGCAGTCATTTTCAATGTT
>JAAAKL020017897.1:0-10441 GCA_010016065.2 Carybdea cf. marsupialis auct. non (Linnaeus, 1758)
CAAAAACGTCAACTATGCCAAAAGTGCAAATAAAACTCACGGCATTATTCTTTTGATGCGCCTACAGTGTCCCTACAAGACGTTCCTGAACAACAGACGTACGTCATACCAACTGCGAGTCGGCCAGACAAAATCGTAGCGTGTAAATCAGGCTTTAACAGAGTAAGATGAGATCCACCGTGTCTTGACTATGTCGCAAGCAAAACCGAAACGTTCTAAGAGGACATCTTCATTACTGCCACATTATTAAATAAAGTATGCCAATAACTGTAGGAATAAAAGAATCTTACGTTGGTGACTTTGTTCTCTTCATGCTGGCTCTTGTAATATCGATAACCATAGACTGGTCCCTTTTCGACAGGGATGTAGGGGTTTCCTCCGATGCCTCCTGGAGGTCCTGGCTCACCTGGAGGTCCTGCCGGGCCATCTGGACCGTGAGAACCATCTATTCCTGCCTTTCCGCGTGGTCCGTCTCCTCCTTTCTGACCCTTCAAACCTTGTCGTCCTCGTACACCTGGGGCTCCATCAGGACCAGGTCTGCCTCGACGTCCAATGGGTCCCTGCAAAAAATGACATGCACCATGTGTCAGGAGTTACAAAGCCATCAAAGTTTTAAATACACGGGGCGTTTCTTAGGTCAAAAGCTCTTCATTCGAAAAATTCCATAATTTTGCCTTGACGGTGAAGTCGACACATCTTCAGGATAGCCGCTAGACACAAAATATTGAATTAATGAAACGATTTCTGACTTCAAGGTTTCTTTTGAACAAATCATGAGATTTTGGTAAGGTTCACCTTGCATGCTCTTGGGTAGGAAGAGGTCCAAGAAATGTACTGACTAGAAAATTTTCCATCAAAACATCAAGAAGCGGCAAGGAGTTGTTTTTCTCCTTTAATCCCTGGTGTAATGTGTTGACTTGGTCAAGAAATTCATCAAACTCTGACTTACTTTCAAAGACGGGAAATATCTCGTATACATACAGTATACACATCGAAAATAACGGGCAAGTTTTTGGGAAGATTGAAAACGTTGTAGGTCACAAAATCAAAAAAGATAATAACCAATGCTGGACCCGAGGGACTCATATGCTTGCCCAATTCTTTTGTTGGTTATAGAAGGTTTTGCTCTTTGTTGAAATTTAATTCGAAACCCTGTGTCGGAACCTCCATTAACGCCGCTTTCTAGGTACTAAAATGGTTTTGCTACCTTGAAATACAAGTGTTATTTCTACATCGCCTTTATATTGTATAAGATATATAGTTAAATATTATCTTCATACACATACTGTATGCACGTATATACATATCAGTCACCTGAAACTTTCATTACTTACAGGTGGTCCCACTGGGCCTTGTTTTCCATCTAATCCTTGATCACCCTGCTCACCAGCAAGTCCTGAAGGTCCTGGGGAACCAGGAGGTCCTCTGAATCCTTTGTCTCCCTTCTGTCCAGTGTCACCTTTATCACCTTTGTAGCCTTTCGGGCCTGGGGGTCCGGGTTCTCCAACGTCTCCATTTCGGCCTGCGAGTCCTTGTGGACCAGTTGCTCCCTAAAGAATAGAAAATTTTAATATCATCACCTAAGGTAAATACTCAAGTCAAATCAATGTAGCTTTTAACCTATTGGCGGTTACCTTTGTAACAAAAAAGATCGCCGTCCCCTGTGTTTGCATCAGTTGTTGAAAGATCAATTCCTAATTGATCTCTTTTAACCTCTACACCCGCTTGTCCTACCATAAGCTCATTACGTCTACCTGTACGTGATCGTTTTGAAGCACGATCAACTACCATTCATCCAGGGGGAAGATCCCTTTTACCCCCTGTGCAACCTCAAGACATTTACTGTATAATGCGTGTAGTGGATCTGGCGGTGTTCCAGTAGCTTGTCTTAACAGTGGAACCATTTTTCTTAGGTTTATTAACGTCCACTTTCGTTTATAGAAACTCTTTTTCTATATTGTACGCTATTATAGTACGTGAAAATACAGGGGATTACATTTCTTCTAGTACAAAAAAAGAGAAAAGTTTTAACTACGGACGGAACTCAAAAATACACATGCAGTACCTAAAAATGGCCATGTATGGCAATAAACGACAATTTACCTTCTTGCCGGGGCCACCAGTCTGTCCTTTTGGACCTGCAATACCTGGGAATCCACGCTCTCCAGCACTTCCCTTTCGTCCAGACAAACCTTTGCTTCCAACAGTACCTCTAGGGCCTGCTGCTCCTGGTTTACCTGGTAAACCGTCAGTTCCTGGAGTTCCCTGGAAATAAAAAACAACGTAATTACTCCTCGACGAAAAAATCCTCCTGGGGACGGGGAACAAATTATTCGATCCATCATTAAATAGGTATCTACTGAAGTATTGGTTGGCAAAGGCAGGGGGCCCTAAATCTTTATTATAAGAATGTTCGCCTGGTCAACGTAGGTTTACTCTACCACAATAACAGAAGAAAGTGCCCACTGTACGTGGTAGTACTCCCATGGCAAGGAAAAACTGTCCTCATAATCTCTTTAGTAAATAGTTTATAGGCAGGCCTGTCTGTAAGATGTGACAGTTGCAGTCTGCGCATCTTGACTAAATATTTTGCTTTGCCTGGAAAATGCCTACAATGATTTTGAAGCGCCAATCACCACCCAGGTAGACTCCCTCCTCAGCTTGACTAAGGAATTTCTATTCCTTTCTTAAAAATAAAATGCCAAATCTCTAGACCCACGAGGGATATTTCAGTTGTTTCCATTGTACTGTTACTTACATTGACTATTTAACTGACCATCAACACTGGCTTGCTTTTCAAGGTAAGCAGAAATAGAGATCCGTGTAAACTCAGGATCATGGTAGAAAATGTTCTGCAAAGATCGACATGTTATGTTCTACGCACTTTCTGAAAATCCGGGGAACACCTAATAATATCAACAACAATCATTTATCATCAAAACTTCTTATACATTAAACAGGAGTATGGGAGTCTCATCAGATCAAATTACAACGATGTTCGTTGCACAGCTTGATTATCAATTACTAGTGTTTTCTACTATGCGGCTCAACAGCGTGTCCGATGCTACCGGTAATTCAACAGTCAAGTACACCTCATTTACGATGCCTAAATACAGCGAAGCTGTAGTAAACCGATACACATAGAATAGGATACTGAAACTGTTTACTGCCTCAGCACTTGCATAAACATAAATCTGCAATCCCCTCAACTTATATGACATGAAGGCTTGCTCCATAGCATATCCAAAGTTACTTCGTCCATCAACAGGGAGCCTTCTTGCAGTATGGGCATCTCTTCTAAATGTGATGCTTGCAGAGCAGAAATCTTTCATCATAATGTTACAAAATACAGGAAAGCCACATCATCAACACAACCGTTCCGCTCATATTAGAACTTTGTTCGAGTGTAAATCCTTACGATCTTTTTGTGTTTACTCGGACCACTCTTTCCCTTAAACCTGCCATGCACTGCCTCTTACTTGACCTTGGCATACGTGATACAGTATCACGAAAAAAACTCCATCCACCACTCCAATTAAACCTTCCCTCGTTTCGCAGTACTCCATTCATACAATCGATTATTGTTTTGATTACCATCCCCAGTCTCCCTTCACTATTGCCAATGGCATTTTGACAATGCACTGCAGCGAGAAAACAAGGAGGCTTTCAGCGTTTGTCTTGTCTACCGAACCAATTTTAAACCTACATTTACAGGCTTCCTTCTTAGATGAAAGTCCAAGAACACAACGCATATTACACGTTTGCCTCAATAACTACGCATTTCCTGCCCTTCATAAACTTTGCAGTTGTTCTCTTTCTTTGTGGGTTTTTCATAGTACGGTTGGTAAAAACTGGTGGGCGGCATTTACGACAGCTTTGGAAGTATATCTTCGATCTAAAAATTCAGGGAATTGAAAGCATTCATAATTTAAAATAATCCATCCAATAATAATTGAAGACACTTATAACTAAATCTTACCGCTTTGCCTGCTAAACCTGGTGATCCGGTAGGTCCAGTTGGTCCTGGGGGTCCCTGAAAAAGAATACAAAAATTCAGGTACAGCTGACACAAATTACGCTACTTGCGTTCCTTCCTCCAAACCCAAATGCTATTCATAACAGTGATCTTTTTAGCGAGACAAACACTTTTCCTTACCAATCTTATTATTGACTCTGTGTACAATTGCAATACAATTATCGAAGAGACCCTTATGAATACCTAAAGTGGAAAAAAAACTCCACATTTTATGTCCGTGTAATACACATTGCATTGTAGCAGCTAAATTCACACCAACACTTTAATAAGGCCTTCCATCTTAACGTTATATACCGACTTTCGATTATCAAAACGTGAATGCAACTTGCTTTAAATAATCAGTCCCATACCCACCTTTTAACATGCCTACCATAAGACTAGTTGTCCTGCAACTCACTATCTGACGAGTTCAGCGAGAGAAGAAGTACAACGACAACTCACCGTTGGGCCTTCTGCTCCATCCTTTCCTGGAACACCATCCTTTCCTGGTTCTCCCTTAGCTCCACTTGGTCCCTGTCGTCCTGGGAATCCCGCGCGACCAGTTGGTCCCTAAATGAGAGGAGGGATGGCAAATCCCGATATTATTATTTGTTCATACGAAAGTAGCGCTTTGGGCAGCTATCAACTAGTACGGGAAATGTATCGAGTATCTTTTTATCCTACATTAAAAACATATCTATTCCTGCTTATTGTCGGGCATACGACTTGCACCCGAGGACTATCCGATGCTCTATCAATAAAACTCGTGTGAGAGGTTATGCAAAGCGAATTCGATATAAGGACGTTTTCCGGATACCTACATACCCACCATGCCTTACTAATGACAAACGTCACTTTGTTATCACTTCTTCATGATCCACAGAAGACATGATGACACTATCGTTTGCTTGTATCACTAATATATGTTTGAGTATGTACATCATCTATACTTAACTGCACTTGCTTTCCCCTACCAGAACTGACACCAAAGGAAATAATAAAAGGAACCCTGTCTTCTCTGTCTTAAATCTATGCTAGACACAAACCTAAATCTATATCTTCACATCTCAAAACAACTATGTTTACAAATAAGGGAATTCGAAACAAAGAACAAGAAATAACCCTTCCTCAAAAATATATAACAAATATCCTGACGAAAAGATTGCTGACCCCTTTTGGAAGTTATTCCTGAAATCTTGACTACTTCTACGGCAATTGCCTCGGGGAAACATTGTCCCTCTGTTTATTACTATCAGTGAAGCAAAAGGGGTACACCAATCAAGGTCTGCAATTAAACGGAGTAAACAAATAATACATACCACTTGTCCAAGCTGACCTGTTTCACCCTTTGCACCTAGAGGGCCTCGTGGACCCGGGGCACCGTCTTCACCATTTTCTCCAGGAATACCATCTTTGCCGGCTAGACCCTGTAGAAGAATTGATAGCAAAATCCAGTAATGTTTAATCAGAGCACCCAAAATGAATCCACAATCATACTGTATAGCTAACTATTTCAATTGCTTCGTAAGAGTATTTTCTGTTAACAAGGTTAAAGTGAGAGTCCCAAATATAGATTAGTAAGTAGTAAATTAAGTGGGGAAGAAAGGGAACTACCATAAATTACCGATTAAGAGTTTAATTCAAGACAGAAGTGTTTGGATGGGTGCTTATTTAAAAAATATTTTATTTAGAGGCTGAAACATAACATTCTCAAAAATCAACCAATCAACCAACCTACCTACGAACCTACCAACCAACCAAACCAATCAAATCAATCAATACATCCTCATGGTCATAGGTACCATCATCTAAAAGCATAAAATCTGGAGCTGATGCATTCACGTCTTAGCTGCCTAGAAGTTTTGAAAACAGGTTTTGAATGCAACAAATTTGTTTCTATTTCATCTATCCAATATGTACTAGCAGCTTATTCAGACCTGGGCGCTTGCAAGGAAATATTTATCCAAATACACACTGCTAAAGTCTATTTGAGCCAATGTATTGGAAATAATGGGGTTTATACTAGAAGTCGTCCTCTTCAAACTTAAAGCACAATCTGATTCCCTTCGGGTATTTTAAGACACTAAATACTTCATGTATTGATAATCAACTTAAGAAGATTATAAACATGTACGTATGGTTCGCAATCGAGGGGTTTTCTGGGAACGCCAAGAAGTATGAAACGATTTCTACTCTTTATCGGGCAATACTATCCAAACTAGATACAGAAGACAGCAGATCACATGTTTCCTAGCGGCAACGAAGTTTCAACTTCTGCAAATACTTACATCAGCACCTGGGGGTCCGATACGTCCTGGTAAACCGGACTCTCCAACGTTCCCTTTAGCACCATCACGGCCAGGAGTGCCTCCGGGTCCCATTGGTCCAGGGGGTCCCTAAGGTACAAGAAAATGAATAATGATTACATAATGTATTTAGTACTACATGGATCTTCACTTACCAAGAAACACCATCCAAGCGATAAAAGAGCCAAGCGGAAAACGTGCGTAATCTGATAATAAATATCAGACCCATGCAAAGGGTCATTCGAGAACATTATAATAATCAAAGATGAACATATTATCTAATTACACAATTTCAAAAAAGCGCAACTTCATCAACAATCAGCTGGACATTAATGCTAATTGTTCTAGGGAGGCCAAATCCAATTACAGAAGTGCTTTTAGTCAAAATCCGTGGATAGTAGTAATGAGGTCATATCAAATCATAAGTTATCTTGGTGGTTTGGCCAAGAATAAATAGCTTCAGAGACTATTAGCTCATGTTACTTGTTAGCGTCATCTTGAAATTTCAGGGTACTGTTAAATACTTTTCATATACGTGAAAATCAGGAGAAAGGCCTATACGTCCCCCTTATCCGATCTTGTTTTTCCCTTGTCAATTTATACAATTATTATAAAATAGAAATGACTCTGATTCTTCATTAACTGTCATAAGAATTCAACTCACGCTCCTCTTTCTGATAAACATACTAATGTAACAGGTATATTAAATAGCACAAGCAAGAGGGAGTTCTACAAATAAATTTTCCGATGCAACAAGGAATTTTCTGGTTCACCTCCTATGACGCCGAAAATTTAACAAAGTAGTGCTACACACCTGTGGTCCTTGTGGTCCTGCAGGTCCTGACAATCCAGCAATACCTGGTGCACCCTACAAACAGTGAAAATAACGGGTAAAAAACTTGAAACAAATTGTTGCGTAAGTAATATTCTGCTTGCAGGGTTTGGGGGCAAGCTGTGTTCTGTATAAGGAATCAGAACTGTTTAACGTACTCTATTACGACACTGATATGAAGTAGTTTCCTTGCCATCAGCTTGCACTTAAAAACACAAGGGAAGTCAAAAAAAGTAAGTGGAACCTGAAAGGTCAAATGGAAGCCACTTTTATCGGCTCTCAACATTTTCATTGTAAAAGTTACCGCAAGCTCTAAGCTGTTACAAGTTGGATTGTCAAAATTCTCGAGTCATGCTGACTCGTCACCTTAATCTAATCTTCAATAAAAATTTATACACCCACAGAAAATGTGCCAAGTTGTAGTGGTACTTACTGATTCACCGAGTTCTCCTCGGAAACCTGCTGGTCCAGCGTTACCAAAGTTTCCCTACGGAAGGAAAAAAATAAATCGCATAATATAAACATATAGGCAGCAGCTTGTTACATATTGTACGTCTGATACATTCTCAGAGGTTAGATAAATAACAGAAAGTGTAATAAAGAAATCGAAATCAAATCAACAGATATAGAGTAGGTTAATAACCTCTGGAATCTGAGCCAAAATACAGATACAAACCCTTGACTCATTTCTAGCCCAATTTGTAAGGACAACAGTAAGCCTACAGTCAAATCTAGCCCAATCTTAACGCTAACGCGTTACTAATAACGTAATGACTGTCAGATGACGGTTGAGTAGCCAACCCATTTTGATAGTGATGTTTTAGGAGTCAAGGAAGTGGCCTGCTTACTTTTGATATACGGTTGTGTGAGAAAAACAGATCCCCCGTAATCCACAAATGTTTTTGTAATACACATTTCCAAAAGATGTATGTGATACTTAAATGCTCTGCTTCATGTAAAGCACCAGATATAGAATACGTTAGCAACCTTTCAATGCCGTACAAATTAGCAAACCACAAGCCTCTAAACTATCATCACTCGCTGGAAATGAAATGGTGTCGCTTTTTCTATTGACTTCTGAAAACAAGGGAAGGTGTTAATTCCAAATAATCCAGGAACTCTAAAAGAAGCTTGGTCGTTTTCTTATTTTTCCATAAATCTCTCTCGTCGAGTCCATACTACGAGTAAAACACAAAATTGGCACACGGTCCTAGATTAAGTCCTTGCCAAAAAGCCTCGGGTTTTTACGCTAAGGGGCACCCAATGCCCGCATTGATGACAATAACTTCCCATGAGTAACTTAGAAGGCTATACGTACTCCAGGTCCTTGTTCTCCTTTCCTTCCAGATTTTCCTTGAGATCCACGGGCTCCTTTCTGTCCCTTTTCTCCTGCGCTACCATCGGTACCCTTTACACCTGGGAGACCCTAAAATAAAAAATAGATTGAAATATGATATCAATTCTGATCAAACCACATCGACACCACCGTGCAAAGAGAGAGTGAGAAAGAGATTGCCGAAACAAACATACTCGTCAGAACCTGTAACCGTAACCCTATAAACGACCTGAAAAAGCCGTAGGGGTAGGGAAGGGGGTACCGTAATTCTTCAATTAAATGCCCTCCTCGAATAAAAACCCTCTTTTACCGAAAATTTGATAAACGCTCCCTACTACAAAGGGGGAAAATACTCCCCTTAACAAAGATCATCACATTGAATGAAAGTTAGACACTGTTGTCACCTTGTTAGACACTGTTTTTATAACCTTACTTGTTAAACATATGATTGACATTAAAGTGCTTTGTACCCACACGCTGAGGTAATCGCCCCTTTCTTTTAAATACCCCCTGGGATAAAAGTCCCCATTTATAACCGAAAAATTTGATTAACGCCTCGAGCGTTTATTCAAAGCAGTACAGTTACTATTTAAATGATTTGATCTACCTGCTTGTCTCACAATTTGGACTCGTGTGATTACCACTGACTACTTATCACCTTGGGCATTCCACTGATGTTTTTACAACTATATGACAGCACAGTCCAAAAATGCCTAATCGTGCACAACAGACGTGTACTATCTGCGCGTGTTCCATTATGTCACCCTACAATTACCTTCCTAGTACTACCAATCCTAACTCGAATGTAGTGAGTAGAGGTACCCGAAACAACCAACCCATTTTAGGATGTATTTGGCTGTTAATCCTGAAGCCATCTGGTGTGTCTTCATCTGAATGGAAGATTATCACGTTTGTGTATAAGAACCGCTTACCAACTTTGACCATCACATAAAAATGCGTATAAGCGTATGTCTAGAGGTATTGGCATTTTCAGTAGTCTCGCAAGTAAGAATGTTGCCCTGATAGCTTTTTTTAAAATACTCTTTTGAATATCACGGTCATACTCTATACAATCCTCCTCGATTACGGACCCCTAAATATCCTTACGGACCTTGGACTGTTACTGTACTGAGGCATTCCTTAAGGACTTGTGCACTGCAATTGCACTTACCGGTGCTCCAGCCTGACCATCATCTCCCGAAGGTCCTTTGATTCCTTTCGGTCCCTGAAATAAAACAAAAAGATTGGAAATTACGGCTCGCAAATAAATTTAAAATAGTGCTGGTTGCAGAAACTTGTGGTACAAGACGACTCTTTCTAACGAGCTGTAGCTGTGAAAATACACAGGTACATTAATCGCAAATATTAGAACTTTCAAACTTATCAGACTGCAGACGTCCCTCAAAATCACATGAAGTCACCACTTTCTACTCCATGACCAATTTTTTTTTTCTTCAATCACTAAAATCAAGCGCACGTGCTTGTAATTCATATGTCTTAGCACACATGCATTCATGAAAACTCTCACCGTAGAGTTACACTTCGCAAATTATCCAGAAAGGTAAAGCTTCAGATAGTAAGAAACGAAATTGGGCAGTAGACATTAAATCAACGAGGCACCATTGATCACAATGCAAAGTTAAGTACATACGATATCAAAAACCAATGAACGACCAAGAAGTACGTATTTTCGAGCTGACACCAAACTACGCCTTATCAGAGTTGGGAACTTCTATAATACTGAAATGAGTACAGAAAGTTCCCCAACGTCGTTATGGCTCCTGTGCAACCCTATAAAGCACTCAAATATTGTCAATTTGAATACAGCATATATATAGAACTCATTAAACATGAAGTGCTTAATGAGTTCTATACTATGTAGTTCATGACTGCTTGTGTGTCTGGCTGAGCACTTATGTATAATTTATATATATACGCATATATATACTAAT